>QNQO01005661.1:0-243555 GCA_003290165.1 Berberis thunbergii | reverse complement strand
CTGTTTCACGGTGGTGACGGTGGCGATTGCGGAGCTCGGTGGTGGCGATGGCGAGGTGACTGTGTGCTGAGTGAGTGGAGTGAGTGAGAGATGGATGTGGTGAGGGTGATTGTGAGAATCACCTTTGAGAGAGGAGCTCCTTTGAGGAAATCTCCATTGAAGAAGAGGTTTTGATTTCTAATTCTCTTCTTTTCCCTTATCTTTCCTCCCTTTCTTACCCCATTATCCTCTATTTATAGAAAATAGCCAAGATGAATAGGGATGAGATGAGGGAAGATTCATCAATGAGGGTAGGATTGGCTTGGCATTGGGTTTGGGTTTAGGTTATGGATTAGGTTATGGATGGGGTTTAGGTTATGAATTAGGTTTCGGGTTTAGGTTTGTGGGTTTTAGGTTATGAACTAGGTGTTGGGTGTAGGTTTGTGGATTTTAGGTTAAGAATTAGGTTTCGGGTTTAGGTTTGTGGATTTTAGGTTATGAGCTAGGTGTTGGGTTTAGGTTTGTGACTTGTTTTATACCACCATTGAAATCGACTAATTGTCGTTTGTGACTGCTTTAATATGGATTCATCGTTTACGGCTCAAATTCCTGGAAAGACATGAAAACGAAATAATTACTATAAAATATAATAATCGAAACACTAACATGTATAAATTAAGGGATATATTATGTAATAATTATGTGAAATCAATAGACCCAAAAAAAAAAAAAAAGCTCAAAGCATGGTCATACTTTGGATTGCCTTTGTTGTGCATCCTATTATATTTAATAGAAATTTTTTTTTCTCAAAAAAGTAGAATCATGATTTGAAACTTGTACAAGGCAGAAGACAAATCATATTGTTATCTTTTTGTTCTGCTGTAATGCAAGCATAAAAATCTTCATGATGTTAATAACTGGACCAGATTTAACAAGATGAGCATTTACACACTAGATATGCATCTCATGGAATTACAAGTTCAGTTTCTGAACAGAAATGAGAAAGAAAAAGTTAAATGCACTCAAAGTACATACAGAAAACAAAACATTTCTCAAAATGGAGGATTCAGATTCACTCACCAGTGCTTAAGAAGATTAAGTAAACAGCAGAGTCGACCCCAACATGGAAATCAAATCAGACTTGGAAGCTGTGACAACCTCCTTAATCCAAGCAAAGGGACTCCTCATGGTCCTCTGTACTTGGATCCAACAAAGGCCCCAATGAATTGGAGGATAAACATACCATTAATTGATCATATATGGAATATTTTCCATCCCCATTACTCCATAATGAATTGGAGCTTCATTGTAGACTACTAATTCTATATGATTGGATACAAAAACAAGTAAAACCGTGGATGCAATCCTTCTACAAGAACTAAATTAAACATCCCTGCATTGGGTTTCCTATCCAAATGATGCCTGAATAAGAAACAAGACTCAGTTGGGGGCACTATTTGTGCCTGACCTATCTCAGATGAGAGATAAAACATAAAGACAATAGCCATTGTGATAATAAATTTCACATTCCAGATCCCATCATTAGAGATGCTCAAGGCATTGGTACATGCTTAAAATACAAAATCACAGCGAAAAAAAATAATAATTGAGATATAAAGGGCAAGTCATTATCTATTTTTTTTTTCCTGATCATGGTTTCAATCTACATTACTATAGTTTGCAAAACTAATCTCATTAGAACGAAAAATGCATAAAGTTTAGATTCTAGATTGAAAACACACACAAAAATTGGGGTTTGAAACCATACCCTCAATCTGTCGGACAGAACAGAGGGAGTGATAAGCTTGTACTTGGGAGCTTCAGAGAGGAGCTTATCGTAATTAGCCTGAATCGAAAGAGAACCATGTTGTTTTGTCTCTCCAAATGACCCAAACTAGAACACGAATGTTTGCCCCAAATCCAATTTCATCAACCACAATAATCAGAGCCTAAATTGATAATTTCCATTTGGATTTACAAAAATAGTTGATAACAAAGAAAACCAATTGACAATATCAATCAAAATCTGCAAATCCAATCAAATCAACCGAAACCCAAACACCAAACAATACAAGAAAGAGAAAAAAAAATTGGAGAATGGGAAAACACATGAATCGCCAGTAAGCCAGTCGACACACCAAAATCAGCAAACAAAGATATGGGTATTTCAAAAAGAGGAACTCGTTATAGAGAATGAAAAGAAGACTCACCATCGGTCTTCTCAAATCACCTTGTTCTCCTTTCCTATCGCCAAAAGCACCATCATGATTATTCTATCTCCACGATTTCCACCATGCTCTCCCCTCTCTCTCTCTTGCTAGACTCTCTCTCGTTGCCTGCTCCTCCCTCTCTCTCTCTCGTGTGGTCTGTCCTTTGGTGAGGAAAACAAACAGGAAGGGGAAAAAGGGAGAAGGAAGGAGAAAGAAAGAAGGAAGGAGAAAAGAAAAGGAAGAGAAAAAAAGGGTTTGTTTCTTTTATATGGTGGGTGGCTATTCGCCCCCACCGAACTTTTCTAATGCACCCACCCTCTTTTACAAATAAAACCCTATTTATCAGTTTAATAAAAGCCCAAAACAAGCCCAATACAATGAGTAACAACCCATCAACATTAGGGTTTACAAAAGAAATTTTTATATTTATTTAATTAGGTGGGTATTACAATCCACCTTTTTGGGCTTTGTGATCGACCCTGACTTGAAATGACTTGGTCCTCGTGATAGATGATTTCTGCCACAGTGTATGTCGTGATGATAGTCTTATTTGATGTATCATCAGCAATAAAACTCTTTGGGGGTGAAGTTTTGAAGTTCTTTTGGCAATTGTGTTCAGAAGATTATTTAGGATGAGGCTCCTATTTCGTATGACTCAATGGGTCACAAGGTCTAGCGAATTGGCCATTGGATTGTTTTGACGCATCCAAATTATATTATGAATCCTAATTTGTAATGAACTTGACCTAGGAAAGAATTCCTATTAATATTTTCCTATTTTTTCTCCATTTAATATCTCTCTTTCTTCGTCTTGTCATAAACGCAATACACAAAAAATAAACCCGCATAGAACACAAAATGTAGATGTTAACGTAAACAATTACATAAATACAAATGACAAGAAAAAAATTTATTTTAATTTTAATTCTTGCTTAGCTTGAAGCCTGGATAAGAGGGTGAATGCAATATCTTTTTCTTCTTACATATTTATGCATTTCATATTTCATTCTCTCTAGAGTTTGTTTGTAGTTTGTAGATTTACACAGAGAATATGAACATGGAGAGAGAAAATAGGGAAAAGACTAAAGAGAATATTAGGGATTATTTTTGTAGATTACTTTCCTTAAAAACTGAAATCTATAGAGAGAGTAGTTTAACTATAGTTAGATGATGAAAACTTTCCAAAGGCCAAAATCGCTTAGACCCATTAACCTTAATTTACCACAAGGTCGACAAATTCGAACTCCCCCCCCCCCCCCCCCCCCCCCCTTCCAACCATCTAAAGATGCTTATTTTGGATTATTTTCTTTTAATAATCATGTAAACTTGTATTAAACTTCAAAAACAAACCAAGTCTACATTTCAGCGAGTGCGGGGTATGGAAGAGAAAATATGCTCCATAATTATTATTTCGACACATCATTTTTTTTAACTCAAATTAACCTCATACTAACCAATATATAATTAAAATTAATAAGATCCTTCTAGTTAATTATAAAAGTATATTAACAACCTCTTTTATTTGGAAACTTCACAAGTACAAAAAAAATTTCGATCAAAAACTCTAATTCAATACTAGACTACACATTAGTAAAATTCTTTTATTTGGGGGGCGACTAAAATAGTGACATGTTTTGGGGATAAACGTGTATTAACAACCATTTATTATGGAGGTAACCGCAATAGGTGATACTTTGTAACACCACCATTTCTACTCATTAACACCGCCACCTATAACCTACATTATATCCGTCACTGCTTTGGGTGAATAAGGATTTGTCCATATCCGCTCCACAGATATTTGTTTATCTATGTGTTATTACAAAAGTACACATTTATTCCCTTAATATAAAATGTTTATGAAAAAAACCCTAAACCTAATTCTCCAATCTGATCTTCCATCACCCCTCTCATCTCTAGAAAATCGCAATTATTAAATAGATAATCGAGGCGGGCAGATATCCATCATCCGTGACGATGCCATGATGGTTTTAACCAAATAAAAATTAAAACGGTTTTTTGCGGCGGATTCGGGATCAACAAAATTTAGCGAGATACGAATTTGCCAAAATCCACCCCATTGTCATCCCTATCTATATTTTAACAATCCTATATCACAGATTTATCACCGTATGGAAGCAAAAGTGTGTCATTTCTAAAGTTGATCCAGATGGAAACCCTTCTTCCAGTGCCAGGAGTTAAGCGTAGATGGTATTAAACCCATACTTGTCGAGAATATCTTGCACTTCCAATCGATCTTCATCCACCCTCCTAAACTCGACTAGAAAGTCTCAATCTGGCCTTTCGTTAATGTTCATCGAGATTGCCATCGTGTATCTCAACTTTACGTTTTGTTTTATTTATCTGAAAATGACTTTTAGGACCTACTTTTTCACAAAATAGACAATTTGGATACTATAGTTAATGTAATTGTTAATTTGTACATACTTTTATGACAAACAAAGATTATTTCATTAACCCATGTTAACTCATAAAGTTATATGACATATTTGTCCTTCCTAAAAAATAGAAAACTCAATTTTATACTTTT
Organism: Berberis thunbergii; assembly: GCA_003290165.1. Lineage (NCBI taxonomy): Eukaryota > Viridiplantae > Streptophyta > Magnoliopsida > Ranunculales > Berberidaceae > Berberis > Berberis thunbergii. The sequence continues at coordinate 238,815 of QNQO01005661.1, read as the reverse complement.
ATGACAAATAATAACTCTTTTATTAATGATTTTTTTTTAGATATTTGTGTCAAGTTTCTTGTCTTCCTTCAATAATTAGGTACATTGATGCTAAAATAAAATCAACAAAGAAGTTGTAAGTGTGGCAACGTCAAGGATTGTGATTTCACGACATTTCGCCGAAATTTTCCTCTTTTTACATTATGAAAATAAAAAGTACGAAAGAAAAAAATTACATTTTTTGAGGATTTTTCATAAATTTTGAGGTTTTTCATAAATTTGTTTTTTCATAAAAGTACAAAAAACTGCTACTAAAATTTACATTTTTGAGGATTCTTTCGTAAATTTTAAGTTTTTTTTTCTAATTATCATTTATTTTGATTTTTTAAACCACCCCTAATTAATATTTCTTCTACTTGTATATTGATTTTTGAAACTAACTCTGTTTTTCTAGTTATATGTATTTTGTTTTCATTTAATGTATTTAATAATTTATTTACTTGCCTCTTATTTTTCACATATTTAATATACCTTCGAAATTCATTATATATATTTTATTTATCCTCAAAATTTTTATGTTTTTTTCTTTACAAACTGAAATATTTTTTAAATTCAAGAGACCGAAATTAACTCAAAAAACGAAACCCCAATCCTTGGCTATAATTCCATTGGAATATAAAAATTTATGACAAGTTAACCAAATTGATTTTATTAATTAAAACCAAATTTCTAATCATCATTAACTACATTATGAAAAGTTTACCAAATTTTAGTATAATAATTTGATTACTTGTTAGTCAATGAAAATTTTAAAAAATTTATAATTTGTGTTATTCGTAAATAGAATACTTAATATTAATAAAAGAGTGTTTGTTGGTTATAAAAGTATAAAATTTTGTTTTTTTTATTTGTTTAGGAAAGGTAAATATGTTCTATAATTTTATGAGTTAACTTGAATTAATAAAATAGTCTTTACCGGTCTTAAAACTATAAAAGTAGACACAAATTAGCCATTACATCAACTATGATATCTAAGTGAGCTATTTTGTGAAGAAATAGACCTTAAAAGTCATTTTTCATTTATTTTTATTTTTTTCATTATGATCTCATGGATATTACTTTTATTAAAACAAAAATCCGGACTTTCATTTTGAAGGGGCAACTTTGTTACCTAAATAACTCTTGGACAGTCAACATTCACTGCTGTGAATTCAGGGGTAACGCTAATTTATGATTATAGAGGAGTCGTCGATATTTTCACATTTTTACTAAGGGGTATCGCTAATTAACCCAAATAAAATTATGCATTGCATTGGATGCTTCCAAGGTATTCGGATTGGGATCAGATTGGGCTACGAAGTTTACTTGTACCAGTTTAGCCGACTGGGTGTTTATGGGCCAAGCCAGTAGGCGAAGCCCAAATTGCTTTGATTGTCGAATATAAATTGATCGTAACTACTAGGGTTTATTAAGACTGCTTGCCGAAGGACTCTCTCTCGTCGTCTGCTTCTGGTTCTCTTGCGGGCGAAGGTTCATCAACATGGCTGAGCAGGTCAGTTTCCGTTGAAACACACTTATTTTTTTATGGGTTTTTTTGTTCTTGTTTAGATTGATTTCATTTGGTGTTTTTCGGTTGAGTGTAGACGGAGAAGGCTTTCTTGAAGCAGCCCAAGGTGTTTTTATGGTGAGAATGGGTTCGATTTGACTGCAAGTGATGAAAATATTGAATTTTTAGATGCGGGGTTTTGAAAAAATTCAAGTTATTGATGAGTTTATGTTTGGTTTTGTTTTGCAGTTCGAAGAAATCTGGGAAGGGGAAGAGGCCTGGAAAGGGAGGAAACCGATACTGGAAGAGCGTTGGATTGGGCTTCAAGACACCCAGAGATGCAATTGATGGTAATTTCAATGTTTTTTTTTGTTTTTTTATTTTGAGAATTCGAATACTTGATTTTGCTACCCTTATAGTCGTATTTGATTAGTAACTAAAGTTTGCATCGATTGTGTGCATTGTTCATTTGCGAATAACTTTAAACTTAAGAAGCCCAAACTTGTGATTAATAATTAGGTTTTGTCAATTTTGCACACTTAGTCTTCAAAATAATTTAGTTAATACACTCGTCGTTGGGCACTTTGAGTTTGATTAAACTTGGGCACTTTGAGTTTGATTAAACATGTACTCCCTAGACATAGGACTCCAAAATGGAGTGTGCTTCTGTGGTATTTAGGGAGTTAGGGGTGTCGGTGGGCATTGGACTGGATGGGCCTCGTCCCGTTGCTTTACTTCAGTATGGAATAGACTTCATTCCAACCTCATCCCGTCCCAATTGACAGGATGAGATTATATAGTGCTAAAAAAATCCTACGACGACAAATTATTAAAGCCTAAAATTCACACCAAACATGTTTCAACAACAAAATACTACATGGTTCAAGTCTTACGCATCATTAGTCAAGTTTAAAATAGTTAACACTACAAGTACATGACCATCCACAATATCAAGAATCAAGTCTGACTTAACTAAAATTTTAAAAATAATAATAAATAAATAAATAAGTTCGAGATGGGACAAGATTGAAAATCTTCATCCCACTCTATCGGAATGGGTTTGATCAATCCCAAAATACCCCGAAAAATCATGATGGGACGGGATCGGAATCATGGGATAGGATGCCCACTCCTAGTTGCAGTGTCCTTCAGTGGTGTATATTGCATGACCTAATAAATCTTGGGATATGGTAGTTACTTGCTACTCCTCTGTTTAAGTATTTTTTTTCTTTTTCAAAATACCTTTGTGCTACATTGTACCAAGAAAAGGATTTGTCAATACCCTTGATCTTGAATTGCCAAAGTGGTTGTAGCTAAATCAAGAGATAGGAGAGAAGTTTACTGGCCGGTCAATGTGAGATCTTATAAATCTCTCCAGTCGTTAGATCTGCTTACCGAGCTTCTCACAGTTCTATTCAAGAAAATAAATAAATCTTATAAAAAGGTGTATTCAACAATATGAACAACAATGAAGAGTTATTTCACACAGTTTGAACACAATTTTAAGAAACGGACATTGTGAACATGATTCTTTTTGGTATCTACTGTCTCTTTATATTAACTTTGTGTCCAATTGTTTTAAACCAGCACTTCAATAAAGTATGTTGCATCTAACACTGCCAACCAACCCATCAGCCACAGTCCTCTTCCAGCTTTATAAATATTTTGTTCATTTTATGTTTGATTCTTCCTTCCATCTGTAAAAATTTCAATGTTATTTTGGCTATGAATTTGAATGTTACCTTAGTCTTAATATGTTTCAACTTGGTAATGCAAGATATACAATTACAGCGATGATAAGTAGGATCTTCTAATGTTACTCCTGGCACTTGCCTGCAATTGTGTTATTCTAGGCATCTTTAACAAATGTTACCATCAACGCTTTGAACTCCACTCTAAAGAACATTTATTCTCAGAACTACAAACAATGAATCAGCTCAGAATGAATGTTCTGAATGTAAAGAAGAAATACACTGTCAAGCCATGATGAAAACTCTACATTACAAGGCACTCTTTTTTACTGCACATAGGAATACAAAACGCGTACAGGGAGCACACAAAGAATTCAAGCTTTCTTGTCTTCAAACCCAACTTACGCTTCGCCAAACCACATACTCTTGTCGTCACTTCCATTTTGAGATATTGTCTGTTTGGACCAATTAGGTAAGACACACTAATATTACAAGCAGTAAGCTATAATTTCAGACCCTATATGTTTGAATTCTTTTTGAATACCTTTATGTTGATCTTAAATTTAGGCACGCACTATCAGTTTTTAATTTAAAAAAGGGAAAATCAGAGAAAATACCAGAGATAGTGGGAAAGAGTTGGAAAGGACAAAATAGAGTTAAAACGTTTCACCATTTTTAATAGTTTACAGTTGGTCCAGACCAAGGTTCTCAACACCCTATGAAGTTTAAGTGGTGATATATTCAACTTGTAGTGGATGCTCTTATCACATGTGTTTAAGATGGGTTATATATATTGGGTGCCTATATTTATCACCCCTCGAAGCCCAGTGGGGATAAAGGTCAGGTCCATTTGAAGTTGAAGAGAGTCTCACGTTTAACGGTCTCTCGCACACATAACTCTCTCTTCTGTCCTTTTCTCCTGTTCTTTTTTTGTAGTTTTATCACCTTTTTTTTTTTTTAGCTATAATAGCTTATAATGGGTTTCTAAATTTAACCCAAGCTAAAGGTATTTAAAAAATCCATGGTCTGGAATTGACTTGTTGCTGATGCACTGAGGAGGTGAAAAATATATCCCCTCATGAGCCAATGGTGATAAATATTTTCAATAAAATACTATTATAATACCTTACAGTGGGACAAAACTCAAGGGTTTCAAGTAGCTTATAGCTAAGAAGTTTAGGAGGGGATATAATCAACTTATTGTGGATGCTCTAAGTAGAAGGCATGACAAATTGGCTTGACTGGTCTTTGTCATGTTTGGGGATTGGTCTGCTAGAAAATTTGTTTTAAGCAATGACTGGCCAAGTAACTGATGAATCTTAATTTTAATGTATATATATCAGACAAGTTTATGAAAGGTGTCTTTTTATTGTAGCTTGACTTTGCTTTCCTTATTTGTTATTTGGTACTTTTGCTTAGCTACTTAAATGTTTTGTAATCTAATTTAAAATGATTAGTACTGTAGTATTTTAGTTTGGCTTGGCCCATTAATTCAAGCAGCACTGCATGTCTTCATAAGAGGTCTTGTGCCTCACTAGATTGTAACGTTGATGGTCTCTCTCGTCTGTTATCAACTATTTGATTTTCTCATTTTAATTGATTGTGCTTATTGTAGTCAAGTCAACATAAATCATAGAACTTGTATAATTTGTTCTCATGCAGGAACCTATATTGATAAGAAGTGTCCCTTTACTGGCGATGTTTCAATCAGAGGACGTATCCTGGCTGGCACATGCCACAGTGCCAAGATGGTGAGAACAATCATTGTTAGAAGGAATTACCTTCATTATGTCAAAAAGTATCAGAGGTTTGTACAAACTAAAATAATTCCCGACATGCCTTAGTTTGTTATCTTTAAGGTGTCTGATTCTGAACTATTGCTTCTGCTTTCAGATATGAGAAGAGGCACTCCAACATTCCAGCTCACGTATCCCCGTGTTTCCGTGTGAAAGAGGGTGACCATGTAATCATTGGCCAGTGCAGGTAAGCCTAACTAAAGGACCCCCTGACTTCTATTTTCATCTTGTTCATTTTCTCATCTCTTCGTGGACTCTCTTTCAGGCCATTGTCAAAAACTGTCAGATTCAATGTGCTGAAGGTTATTCCAGCTGGGTCATCGGGTGGTGGTGGTAAGAAGGCTTTTGCTCCAATCTAAGATAGTAAAAAGTTTTGTTTTCCTGCAATGGCTTGCATGGAAGTTCGGATTTTGAATCAAAGAGGGTTTGGTAGATTTGGTTCTGTTCGTCATTGTCGAGAATTCTCGTTATATTTGATGTTTGGTTCATCATACTGGGTATTTAGGGTATAGGATTTTGTTGATTTGGAATCAATGGTATAATTTTGCTCTATTTCATGAAGTGCGATGGACTAGATCTATGTTCAATTGTTGTTAATCTTGAAACCATCATGTTATGTGGATTGTGATTTTGGATCATCAAACTACGTATGATTCATATTCAGGTTGGATATGGCTACTAAACACCGTCGATGAAAGATATTCTTTAGTATTTTACATATTCCTCACATCTGCAATATTGAAGTATCATGAATTGGGTGCGTTCATCAAACCACTGATTCAAAATTTTCCATATTCCCTGGATTAACTGAACATTTATTTCAAATGCCATTTTCAAGTATGATGGGCAGGCAATTGAATGTGCTTGTGAGAGTTGACTGATATTATTTAGTGAGCAAGTCTAGGAAGGCTAGTCTAGGGTCTCTTGATTTTTTTTTTTTACACTTTTATTCTCTTTTCATAAACACTATCTACGGGAAGGGGCAGAAATGTTAAAAAATAATTCTAAAAGACATAAAAGAGGCCTCCAAACAAGGCTCCTTAAAATTGTTGTTACTTTAATGTACTAAAACCTCCTGGTTGGTAGAGTTGTGAGCCAAGTTTTAAGTTGGAGTGGAACACCCCAAATTCTAGAGAGCGAGGCCTAGCTCTCTACCCTCCATTATCTTGGAGATGATCATAATTCCCCATCTCTAAGATAGGATGATGAAGGGTAGAGAGCGAGCTTGGTGCGCCTCCCTAGACTTGTTCGTGGAACACAAAACCTACTGATCTAAAATTCTTGAGAGCAAGCCCTGTCAATACCATTCATATGCTCATCTCGAAGATGATGGATGGTATTGGGCTAGGCCTGACTTGCCAGCCTGGCTCTCTGGAAACATTGATAAAAAAATCTAGGGAGCCAGCCCAGCCCAATATCATCCATCATCCTAGATATGCTGGAAATGGCCCAATCTCTAGGATGATGGATAGTATTGGACTGGCTTGGCGCTAGGGATGGCAACGATGCGGATTTTAGCAAATTCATCTCCGATCCGGCAGAATGCCCCGCACGGATTGGTAGATATCCGCCTCACCCAAAATATCCGTTAAAAAAACTTCTTCATTTATACCTACATACATTAAAAGATATTTGTACACAGTAAAAGATCATTTATACATACAAAAATTATTACAAAAACCATACAACAAATTGCACAAAAAAAAAAAAATTTTGATCTAAAAGAATGATTTGTGATCTCTGAAATTTGATCTGATCTCTAATGGGGAGAGGAAGGCGGATATGGAGGTGGGAAGCTTCGACTTCGACTGTGAGATCTCAATCTCTGATGGGGAGAGGAAGGCGGATATGGAGGTGGGAGACTTCGACTCGACTGTGAGAATCTGAGACTTCGACCCTTTGAAACTCTTGGTTGTGAGAGGCTTTGACCCTTCGTCGATCTGTGTGTGAGAGGAAGAAGCGAAGGGAGATCTGCGTCTGGTGTGAGAGGAAGCGGTGAAGGGAGATATCTCTCTGTGTCTAGTGTGTGTGAGAGGTGTGAGGGAGATCTCTCTGCGTCTGGTGTGTGTGAGAGGAAGAGACTCTGGTGTAAGGGAGATCTCTCTGTGAGAGGGAGGGCGACTGTCTATGTGTGTGAGAGATAGGGTTAATCCCTTTATATAGCCGAATGGTATTTTTGTAAATATACCAGTTAAACGGATATCCGTGGGGCGGATATGGCCAAATCTGTATCCGCCCTGATTAATAAACGGATACAGATCGAAAATCTGTATCTGCCCCAAGATCCAGGGACCCTTTACCAAATCTGCCCCAAACGGGGCGAGTGGGGTGGATATCCGTGAAAATCCCCCTCACTGCCATCCCTACCTGGCGCGGGCATGTCTCTCTAGAAAAATTGAATTGGACTGGGCAAATGGTTGTGATTAGGGCTGGCAATGGATTTGGTTGGGTTGGTGTGACTGGTAAGTTAAACCGGAACCTGGTCCGTATGTATAGTCATCGTGTCTATTTCTAAAATCCAGGCTTGGTCCACTTATAAACGGGATAACCTCATATGGCTGGCCAATTTGATGAAGTTCAAATTATCATCAGATTGTTAAAGGTAAATTCCATTTTAATTATGCCAGATCTTTGATTAGAGCAAATCTTAAAAGTGGCACACACAAATAAGTAGTCAATTTTGGTTTACTAAAATAAATAAATAAAACTCCACTTTTACGATCAAACCTTTTTTACACACTTTATCTTTTTCCTTCATTAAACCTTCTTCAACTCTATGTTTTTCTCCAACTCTCTCAAATCTCTCGTCTTCCCCAACTCTTATCGTCTCCTTACTTATTTCCTCCGATAAATCCTCTCCATGCTTTCTCAAAGTTCTCTTTATCTTCTTTCACAACTATCAACTTCTCCCCATTCCATTTTCTCCATTAAACCATTGTTCTCTATTTCTTCCCCCAACTTTCCTTCAAAAGTTTTGATGGTGATGGAACTTGCTAGACTGATTGAGATGGGGTACAATGCCTTTTCGAGTTCCTTAAGAGCTTAATGACAATCATGAACAAAATCCAAATCAAAGGTTGTTGCCAGTTCCTATAGTTGGATCAAATCATGATTTTCAATGTTACATGGTTGGTCCGATCGTAAAACTGTGATTCATATGGTTAAGCTAATCATGTGAACTACAACACTTTCAAATTTTTGGTTATTTATCTTTTAGCCCCCATTAATTTAAGCGAAATCCTATTTAAGTGTCATTAATTCTTTTTATTCCATCTAACCCCAATTTTCAACAACTTTGACTACTGAAAACATTAGATGTTTTGAAATGCTTGAAATACCCTCACGTGCCAAGCACATGATGGGTACCAAACATGAATTGCTAGAATATTGTTGGTCCAAAATAATAAAATTTGGCTTCTAAGTTGTCTCTATCTTCCTCCTCCATCTCTTTCTGTTTCGCAACTGTCGCTCTATCCCTTCCTTTTCAAATAACATGGACAATGGGAGAAACACCATGTCTATGTTTGTTCTTCACTTCATCTTCGATCGTATAAGATCAATACTATCCTTGGCAATGATAGCTAATACTACATCTAAAAAAGTCGTTTTTTGTTTATGGTATGCTCAAAAGCAATGTTCTAAAAAACGGCCTAGGCGCTAGACGTTAGAGAAATGCCCAGATTAATGGCTGGGCAGTTATGGGCGGCCTAGGCAGGGTCTGGGTAGGGTCTAGGCAGTTTGGGCAAGTTTTTATTTTTATTTTTTTAATAAGGCTGATTGTGTTCTTATTTTATTTTCTTTTTCCCTCTTTGAAAATAAACAATTTTATTGTTTTTATTCAGTATGCATTTGAATATAGCAAATGATGATTACTTAATGGAATTATCAAAAGATCTGCTGGTACAAATTTTAGTAATGTAGATTTTATCAAACATAACTGAGGTCATTCATGCAATTTGAAGAAAAATAAAAAGTAGGTTTTGATATTTATCCACAAATTCAACTTTGTATAAAATACTCATCATGACTAACGTCAGTCATTTGAGTTTTAATAAATTTTGTTCATAATTGTTAATTTTCATATTTTAAAATTTTGCATATGTATCTTGGCATTAAATTAGATGTAATTAATAAGGTATTATGCTTAACTTTTATAAATTATTAAAGTTATAATACAAAACCTAAAATCGCCTAGACATCCGTCTACCGCCTAGCGTTTTTTAGAACACGGCCCAAAAAAAAAAAAATGAAGCTAAGAATAATATGGAGGAAAGTTTTTATAAGGGGAAAACGCATGTGTTTTTTACCAAGAACAAGACACCAATAATTACATGCAGTGTAAGGAAATCCACCAAAAGCTGCTACCCCGGTCTTATCGGTGCTGTCAGGACACATCCATTTAATCTGCAATACACAAACTGAATTAATCTAGGAAGAGTGTGAATACAAGCTAGTCCCCTAAAAATCTTCAGCCATATGATTTTCCTGCTTCTATGATTCTTCATTTTATCAGCAATTTTCCACCTTGAACGTCAGAGCGTTTGAATGGTATCTGGACATAGAGCTTTTCTTGCTGTCGAGGTTTTGGGCGAGGAAATGAAGGAGGGGAGGGAGGTGGTGGGGTGGGAGCCGTTCACCTTCTTCGGGATGCGCGCTCAAAAAGTCAATGCACACATTTCGAAGAAATTGAACGGCTTCTACCCCTCCACCTCATTTCCCTCGCTGGTTTCCTCGCCCAAAACCTCGACATTTAGAATTTCTGCTGGACATATCCAGGCAGTCCACATGCCAGGTTTAGAACTCTAATTGCTTATCAAATTGACAGAAAATCAGAGAAGCCCATGGGCTGGCAAACACATTCTTTCAATTAGTCTCAAAATTCTGATTGGAAAAACAGGAAAAAGAAGAGTGTAATTGGTGTTCGATGAAGGTGGGCGATGAAATAAGTAGGCACTACACAGTGCTCAAGTCATAGAACAAACCCCTATACAATGTTTTTAGTTGGATATAAAATACGAAACAAAGCCAGACTAATAACATTCATGGCTACAGATAAAACCATTTTATGTAACTTAATATATAGCATGGGGGAAATGACTCTTACCAAATAAAAGGAAGAAGATGATGTTGAACAAGGTTGCACTGATGTAAGAGTTGTATTTCATTAGCTCCTACAAAAACATAACTGTGAGAATGAAAATCGTATCGAGTCTTTTTAATCTCTCCAATAAAATAAAGAAGAAGGAACAATCCATCATCATGTAGTATTTGCATGCACCACGAGCGGCCAATCTAAAACTATACTGTAGATAGAAAAAATTTATAATATAAAGACCACATAATCCCTTTTTCGATGTTTGCAGATATCGAAAGCAAAAACATAAAAAAAAAAGGAGCTGAAAATACAACAAGGACATGCACCAAGTACATGTACCAAACATGTAAATGTAACACAAACCAAATAGCAAAAGACTTGGGAATGAAACAAATGGAGTAAAAACACAAACAAACGATATGGTAACAACTTCCAGAAAGTTAAAGATACTGGTTTCTGAGAAGCTTTTATTGCAACTGAGATATCCAGATATTGCAAATAGGGCACCAGTGCAGAAGGCCAATGAAAAACGACATGGCTACCAACTTGACACTTGTATAGTTATAATAAAATTTGTACACATTCATAAATGCCCAAATCTTTATAAAGCTCCCACACAACAAAAAAGAAAATGTATCTTATTTTTCTATATCTCACTCTTTCAATATGGGTTATGCCTTGAAGAATCTCATCTGAGGCTTATGAATCCTTGCTTTATCCTCTTCAATCTGCAAAGAAAAAATTGTTTTACTTGAGGTACACATATTCTGCATAAGATCAACTTTTAAGTCCAAACATTCCTCAATCGCTTTGGAAGAGAATGCTGATTTGATGAAAGAGGTAACAGTGGATGAAGAGAGTCTCTTTTTAAGAAGTTAAGGGTTGTCAGAATGTTGGATACTCTTCCCAAGTTCCTTGGGAAATAACTCATCTGGAGTACCAAGTGCTTAATCTTTGGAAACAAAGCAGATATGGTTGTTGCTTCGCTGGGTGCTCCGCAACAGGTGAAAATTGCTACTAAAGAAGGGATTATGGCTTAAATTCCAAGACAACGATATGTACTTCCGTAAGCAAATGCAACAGAGAAAGGGGGAAAAGGAAGGGGGCGGCTGACGACTGCGAAACAGAGAGAGACGAATTAGAAGCCAAATTTTACCGTTTGACACTCATAGTATTCTAGCAATTCCTGTTAGGTACACATCATGTGCTTGGCACGTGATGGCATTTCAGATATTTCAAAACATCTAATGGTTTCCGATAGTCAAAGCTGTTGACTTAACGGTCAACACTTAAAATGAGGGTTAAACATAATAAAAAAAATTAATAGCACCCAAGTAGGGTTTCTCCTAAATTAATAGGGGCTAAAAGGTAAATAACCCCAAAATTTTCGCCCTTTGAAAAACTTCTTGCAGCCACATGGTTCTCAGCATCGTGTCATTCGCCTAATTGTGAATTTGAAAATTTTACACTTGGCTTATTTGTGAAACTTGAATTCTCACGATTTAAGTGAACCATGACAATTGACAACAATTTTTTCAAAAACTTGTTTTTCAAAAAATTTATTGCAGCCACATGGTTGGCTCAAAGCGTGATTTTCAAGGTGACCCAGTTGGCCTAATGGTGAAACTTTAATTCTCACAATTTGAGCCAACTATGTGAACTGCCAACAATTTTTCAAAATTTTGCTCTTGGTTTGGGTAAGTTGGGAAGAGAAATAAACTCAAACAAAATTCCCCTTGTAAGGAATCGATTTGGTGAGAATAAGGAGAAGAGATGAGTGATTGAGCACTAAGGGGGAAAGGGAACGAGATTTTAATGGGGAGAATAAATGATGTAAGGAGAAGATGGGAAAGGGATTTGAGATTTTGAGAGAATATGGAGGGTTTGATGAAGGAAAATGAAATAGTGGGAAAAAGAAGAAGAAGAAGAGATAAATTAGAGAGTTAGAGAAAGTGACGAGGGTTGAATGCAGAAAATTAAGATATTGGAGAAAATATGAGAGTCGAGGAAGAAGAATAAGAAAAAATAGAGAAATGATTAAGGTTTAATAAAGAAAATGAAATAGGGGAGAAAAGAATAAAGCCGGGGAAGAAGGGCTTTGTAAGGGTACATAGAAAAATCAAATAATTCAAGTTCGGTCAATGAGGGTGCCTTAATTCTGAAGAGAGGAATATTTCTCAAAACATTTTTATTTTGAAAAGCACATGTTAAGGTCTGCAGTAATCCCAATGGGGTTTGCCTTTAAAATCCTCCCATATAGTATATTCTTACAAATTTTGTTGCTTACGGGGCCATACGGGTTACAAAACTCAAAATGACCTGAAACCCATGAAGCCACAACCTGAACCTGTTGATAACAGGTGGGCTTCGAATCGGGTTCGTGCATAATTGCCAACCCTAGTTGCGATTGAGGAAAATGTACCAGTATGTCATTGCCAACTTGTTCATTTGTTGAATGGTGCTCGAAAAAGTATTAACTAAACCCACTGCAAATAAATAAAGATTGAGAGTCGTTGGGTGCACAAGTGTGATTTCGAGGATTCTATAACCACTGGGCTCAAAAAGTCGCAAAACTTTTATTTTCATGTTTACTGTTTTGGAGTACAAATAACTCATCGGCTGTGTCCCAAGTCAGATTATCTTTAGATCAGCCTTGCCCCAAATGGTAAAACCTACACTACACAAGAAGGGAAGCTACACCATGATGGATATTTATAGACAAAACATAAACTAGAAGGAAGTTTGAATTAAGTCATGAGTGATTGGTAATAATTTAGTTGAACAAATTTTCAATACACAAATTTGTCTCTTCGTTTTGACATGGTATCCGATTGGTGATCTTGAGACTTGCTACCATTATTCATACCTGCCCTTGGAGACTACCCCTCGACAGTTTATTCTTTTTTTTTTTTTTGTCTTTTTCTGCCTTCTGAGATGGTTTACCACCACCGTCTACACCATCAACTTCTACTTCTGTCAAAGACTCTAGATGGATTATTGATTCAAGTGCTACTGATCATATGACTTTTGATTAGCCCTTCTTATAGACTACGAGCACGTCACATCGTTCATTTGCGGCTAATGCTAATTGAGTCTCCTCCCAATAACTAGTGCATGCACTGTTGTTTTATCAGCATTTTTATCTTTGGATAATACATTGTTTGTCTTTTCACTCACAATAATCTCTTATTTGTGCCTCAAGTTACTGAAAAATTAAATTGTCTGGTACTAATGTATCCCCATTTTTGTCTTTTTCTGGATCTCAACAGTAAGGAGATTATTGGGTGTGGTACTAAGACAATGCGACTTTATTATGTGGATGATGTGTGCTCTGGAAGTGTCTTGGTTATCAGAGTTCTGCTTGTGCTAAGGAGCAAACAGATTTGGATGTGGCATTGTCATTTTGGTCATGCTTCTTTTGGGTATATAAAACATTTATTTCCTTATTTTTGGATTTTACTCCATCAGATTTTCATTGTGATGTTTACGTTTTGGCTAAGAGCCATCATACTACTTATCCTTTGAGTTTATATAAGATGAATGAACCATTTGTTTTGAATCACTCGAATGTGTGGGGCCCTGCTCCAATTTCTACTTTGTTTGGATATCCCTGGTTTGTGATTTTTATTGATGATTGTAGTCGTATGACTTGGCTTTATCTAATGAAAAATAAAAGTGATATCTACGAATACTTTCACTTATTTCATACTATTATACAGACTCGGTTTTCTGCTAAAGTAAAGGTTCTCAGGTCCGACAATGGTAGTGAATTTGTTGATAGTATGTTTCAGTCTATTTACAGGATCATGACATTATTCATAAGATGACATTTCTTTCTACATTGTCATCTACTTGAGGTTATACATGCTTGTCCACTTGGTGCCCATATGAAACTCGCTTCTTGGGGTGATTCTCTTTTATATCATGTTCAATTTTTGAACCGTGTAACTAGTAGTATTCTTCGCTTCAAAACATCTTTGGAAACACTCTCTACTTCTGTTACCATCTCTTCCTACTTAACATTGGTACCCGCGAGTTTTTGGGTGTGTTGTGTTTGTTCACCTTCACAAACATCAACACACAAAACTGGATTCCATAAGCACTAAAGTGTGTATTTATGGGGTATTTACCACATCGGAAGGGCTACAAATGTTATCGCACTACTTCTTTGCGAACTTATGTGACTATGGATGTTATCTTATTTGAATCCGAGATGTATTTTTCTTGGCCTGTATCTACTTCTCCTCTTAGAGAGGAGATGAGTGTTGAAGATTCGAATTGTATGGCTATGTTTTTGGATATGGTGTTGACTACTCCTGTTGAGACAACTACGAGTTTGCGTGATTTGCTTTCAGTATTACCTAATACTACAAGCCCCTTCTTTACATCTACAATACCTACCAATAATTCTTTTTCTGTTGCTAATGTTCCTGAGGTATGTATTGATTCTGAGGTTGATACTAACAATCTAATAGTGATCCTATGCCAGTTATATCTAGTGGTTGTGACAGGTAACAGTTGCCTCCACGGAGTACTTGAGGTAACCCCCCAGAAATATACTGACCTGACAACTTAAATACGGTGAAACATCTTATTGTTCATTGTGTTTCTACTGAGAAGTTGCCTTGTATTATTCAAACTTTCGCAAATCAAATGTCAGCTGTCACCATCCCAACCAAAGTACAGAAAGCCTTGAATGACTCTAAATGGACAGAAGCCACGGCAGAGGAAACGCGAGCTTTGGAAGAAAATCAAACATGGGATCTTGTGAAGTTGCCAGAAGGAAAGAAATATGTTGACTGTATGTGGGTGTTTACAGTGAAACATAAGCCAGATGGTACTATTGATCGGTATAAAGCAAGGTTAGTGGCTCGCGGCTTTACTCAAATTTATGGTGTTGACTATCAGGAGACTTTTGCACTTGTAGCAAAGTTAAATATTGTTCGAGTCTTATTATCAATTGCTGCAAATTTTGATTGGCCTTTACAACAGTATGATGTAAAAAATGTTTTCTTACATGGAGATTTACACGATGAAGTTTATATGAGCATGCCACCTAGATACAATGTTTTTGGTAATACTAGTTTGGTATGTAAGTTGAAAAAGGCTTTATATGATCTGAAACAATCACCGGAAGCATGGTTTCGACTAGCTATAAAGAAACATATGGCTATCGGCAAAGTAACGCTGGTCATACACTATTTCTAAAAAAAACAAAATGGTAAGACAACAACACTTATTATTTATGTAGATGACATGATTGTTACTGGTGATGATGTTGATGAGATGACTAAGTTGAAAGCTTATTTGGCATCTGAATTTGATAAGAAAGATCTTGAAGGTCTGAAGTATTTTTTTGGTATTGAAGTTACCCGGTCTAAGCAAGGATTTTTTTTGTGATAATAATGTGATAATAAGTCAACGATTAAGCTTGTGATTTATGGAATCACTAACTTATGTGACTATGGATGTTACCTTATCTGAAACCAAGATGTATTTTCTCGTCTTGTATCTACTATCCCTCTTCGAGAGGAAATGAGTGTCGAAAATTTGAATTGTACGGCTATGTTTCTGGATATGGTTTTGACTACTCTTGTTGAGACTACTACGAGTTTGGGTTATTCACTTTTAGTGTTACCTAGTATTACAAGTCCCCTCTCTACATCTACAATACCTGCAAATAATAATTCTTCTGTTGTTGATGTTCCTTATGTATGTATTGATTCTGAGGTTAATACTAACAAATTTTAATTAGTGATCCTATGTCGGTTATATCTAGTGGTGGTGATAGGTTAGTTGGCTTCACGATGTATTCGAGGTAAACCCAGAGTGATACCGACTTGACAACTTAAAGACAGTGAAACATCTTATTGCTCATTATGTTTCTACTAAAAGATTGCCTTGTGTTATTCAAACTTTTGCAAATCAAATGTCAGCTATCACCATCCCAACCAGAGTACAAGAAGCCTAGAATGACCCTAAATGGATAGAGCCATGGCAGAGGAAATGCAAGTTTTGGAAGAAAATCAAACATGAGATCTTGTGAATTTTTCATAAGGAAAGAAATTTGTTGACTGTAAGTGGGTGTTTATGGTGAAACATAAGTCAGATGGTACTATTGATCGGTATAAAGCAAGGTTAGTGGCTCGTGGCATTACTCAAACTTATGATGTTGACTATCAGAAGACTTTTGCACTTGTAGCAAAGTTAAATATTGTTCAGGTCTTATTATCTATTGCTGCAAATAATGTTTGGCCTTTACAAAAGTATGATGTAAAAAAAATGTTTTCTTACATGAAGATTTACCTGATGAAGTTTATATAAGGATGTCACCTGGATACAACAGTGCTTCTCGTAATACTAGTTTGGTATGTAAGTTGAAAAAGGCTTTATATGGCATTAAACAATCACCGAGAGCATGGTTTGGTAGGTTTCGGTTAGCTATGAAGAAATATGGTTATGGGCAGAGTAAAGTTGATCATAAACTATTTATGAATAAACAAAATGGTAAAGATAACAACAATTATTATTTATGTAGATGACATGATTGTTACTGGTGATGATGTTGATGAAATGTCTAAGTTGAAAGCTTATTTGGCATTCGAATTTGATATGAAAGATCTTGGAGGTCTAAAGTATTTTTTGGGTATTGAAGTTACTCGGTCTAATCAAGGAATTATTTTGTCACTACGGAAATATGTTCTTGACCTATTAAAGGAGATTTATATGCTTGGTTGTCAACCTATTGGTATGGCCATTGAACAAAACCATAGCCATGAAGAACTTCTGAATCAAGTTCTTATTGATAAGGAAAGATATCAGCGATTAGTTAGTCGTCTAATTTACCTATCACACACTCGACCAGACATTACTTTTGTTGTTAGTGTGGTAAGTCAATTTAAGCATAATCCAAGTAACATCCATATGAATGTTGTTGTAAGAATTTTGTGGTATTTGAAGTCAGTGCTAGGGAAAGGCCTTCTGTTTTCTAAGTATAACCATGTAGAAGTTATGGGATATTGTGATTCAAATTGGGGTGGTGTAAGATACAAACGACGTTCAACTACTAGATATTTTACTTTTGTTGAAGGTAACATAGTTACTTGGAAGAGTAAAAAATAGAAGATTGTTTCGTTTCTAGTGCAGAAGCTGAATACAGGGCAAGGTTAAAGGTATACAAGAATTATTATGGTTGAGACAACTTGTGGGGGAGCATGGTTTTCCCACCTGAAGGAACCATGAAATTATATTGTGATAATAAGTCAACGATTCAGATTGAAGAGAATCCTATCCAACATGACCGAACTACACATATAGAGATCGATCATAATTTCATATACGAGAAGTTTAAGGAGAAGATTGTTGAGGTTCCATATGTGAAAACCACAGAACAGTTAGTTGACATGCTCACCAAAGCTATTGTTCGTCAAGCCTTAAATGACTCATTCGTCAAGCTGGGCATGTGTGATATATATGTTCCATCTTGAGGGGGAGTGTTGGCGTGGTCATATTAGGTTATTGTTTCTTATTAGCTTACTATTTTCTATATTGTTTCCTATTAGCTTATTGTTTTCGATTAGATTAATCCTTGTACCAGTATCGTTCCCTATTAGGTTACTAGTTCCTATTAGGTTAATCCTTGTACACCAAATCACTCATATTTTAGGATCTAGATTGATTTTGCAAAAGTTGTATATATATATCCATGTATTAGTTGATTGTAAATAATACAAAATATTCAATATACATATTTATCTCTTCGTTTCAACAACGTTCATGCTCATCTTGGGGTTTGATAAATTGTCATGTCAAGAAAACTCAAGCTATTGGATTCTAACCATGCAGATCACGAGAAGCATTCGGCTTTAATGTTTCCTTTTGGAAACTACCCAAATGTTTAGCATCTACCTTAAATGAAAATCCTTTAGGAAACTACCTAAATGCTTAGCATCTACCTTAAAGGGAAATCCTTGCCAATTTGCCTCCCATGCATGGCTTACCCTTGCATGACTAGTCCGTGGGCATTTTGTTTGTGATATAGGATGGCCTTTCGGGACACAACCCTCATGCCACTCATGACTTATCTGAAGCGGCATGTCGTACGTTCTTCGATGCGTCGAGAAAGCTCAGAGGTTAATCTAATAGTGTGAACTGAGAGTAGGCTATTGGATATCAGTAAGGTCAAGTTTATGGTATCGCTAGGAGGGACGCTATCCGACTTGCGTATGCCAGGCCTTGCTCATGCCTGATGTATTCGATATCTCGTATCCTCATTGGGTCGAGTGTGTCTAGTATGGTTCTTGACAAGCCATGACCAAGTTCCTTGGATCGATATCCTCCCATTCGAGTATTGTGACGATTAGATTGAGGCCTTTGGGAAGCCCCAGTCTCATGGCTCATTCGTGTTCGCATGTTGGATTAATATCGACTATGCAGATTACTTGATCCCTTTAGGCTTGTGTTGGTGTTGTTGCACGCTAGGACGCTGCACAAACCATTCCATTGTCATATGACATGTCTGCTCAATAGTAGGTCTGTGACAGTTACAAGATGGGTGAATACGCAAGGCATGAGCAAGGATTGGCATACACAAGTCGGATAACGTCCCTCCTAGCGATACCATAAATTTGTCCTTATCCATATCCAACAGCCTACTCCCAAATTCCACTATTGAACTACTCTTTAAGCATTCTCGATGCATTGAAAGACCCACGACATGCCCCTTCAAACAAGTCATGAGCAACCTAGGGGTTGCACCCCGGAAGGCCATCCTGGACGGTGAGCAAACTGCACACGGACTAGTCATGCAAGTCTGAGCAATTCATGGGAGGCAAGCTGGCAACACTTTCCCCTTAAGGTAGATTCTAAGCATTTGGGCAAACATTAAAGCTCAAGACCATCAAGAATCGTGTTACATCAACTTACTACCCCCCTGACAGCATGTGGACTATTTTTCAAAAGCATTATTATTTTAAGCTTCCAAACACATTTGATTTCAGTCTATATATATATCTTGAAGTATTTTTGAATGATGGGAACATTTAAAATGTTGTTAAATCAAACTGTAAATGTTTATATACAAGAAATCGCTAATGACGTAGTATCGTTGCTCGCAATAACGTTGAACAACAAAAATAATAGTAACAACAATCAAATACGAAGTTAAGAGGGGAATTGAATAGAGGGGACCATGCACATACTAGTAGACAATGTACATAACACACTGATGATACATCCAACCCTCTAATCACGATCGTATGCGTGGCAAAGACAATCCATCACGAGGAACATGCATTCCAATTCAACACATATAACGGGCTCGATCCCAAAAGCTCAAAGAAACATGCCCAGTCATTAAAAGCCAAAAATGTCCTTAATAATATACCATAATTAAGGTCCCAACGGATCTCTTCCTTAGAGAATAGACGTTTCTAAGGAGACAAGTCATGGCGGGAATCACTCTTCCAATGACATATCTCAATAACAGAGGAGACCGTTGTAAGAAATGTCTTCTCTCATCACGCCCTACATGCTTAGTTACGTAGGAAATTAACTATGCACAATATATAAGGTAAAGGGGACGGTCGATGAAAGGTATGCAACCACAACTGAACTATACTCTGTCCAAATTCATTCTCTCCCACAGATTAACTGACTTAAGCATCGAAGTGTCTTTGGTCACCAAACATGTGATCTTTGGGAGTCTAACCCTGTTTTGCAGGTCAGATCTCTAAGACGACAAATTTGAAAACATCAACCACCTTTTATTTATGCACCTCAATCGATCAATGATCATAATCATAGAGTACCCCTCTGTAGCAGAGTACCCACCCTCGTGCAGGAAGCTCAGCCGCACCTGAAAAAGGTCTTAAGATTTTCACATTCCCTATTGAGCTTTGCTACAGAGCGAGGGAGGGAGCGAGGGAACGGGGGCGAGGGACGGGTGGTAACCACCCATCCGCCTCGAGATAAGCGCATCAAATTTGTGTTGTGCGATGGTGTTTATCTCGAGACGGATAGGTGGTTACCACCCATCCCTCGCTCCCTCCCTCGTTCCCTCCCTCGACCCCTAGAATGTTTCTTCCCTATTACATGTATTAAATGATCCGGGCACTAAATATTTATATAAGTATGGTTTTTATGTACATTTGCCGCGGTGAGATGTAAATGATTTTATACGCTGACATGACACTTTATTTGTACTCAGATGTATTGCTACTCGCCAGTAGGGTAGACAATTTGTTCTCTTTTACTATACAATACTTCAGCTATTTTTACTTTGTTTGGCACTAGTAAAGAATACAAGCCAAATAACAATGCACTTCCTCGCTGAATATTTTTATAAATTTGTATGTTAAAATCACTAAAGATTTTAGGATAGTTGGTCTAGTATTGCTGGCCAGTGGGACCTTTAACAAGTTAAGGTAAAAAAACCGTGGAAATAAAAATGGAACAGCCAAACTCCTTTGTTGGGTTCGATCATGCCAGTGCCATACTTGAAAAATGTCCTACATCAATTGATTTTCATGTCTACGCTTGGAGATTATAATATGAATTACAATGCAGCTGGCTTATATTGCCAGATTGGTTGAATAATACATGGAGAACATTAGATTATGTAGACGGTATGGTGGGTGTCTCTCCCTCCCTATCCAACTCATGTATGGGCACCCTCGTGCCCAAATCTACTGATTGCATCCTGTAAGTATTTTATGAAAAATAAAAATGTGAAGCCTTTGGTTTTTCTGGTTGGTAGGGTGCAAATTGATTGCCCAAAACTTGAGGCGAATGGGCATTACCCCAATTTCAGGTTGGAATGATGAGGCAAATCCAACTCAGATGTCATAGTAACCAACTAGGGAGAGATCTAGCTTGACGAGCAAGAAAATTTGGAGAGCGCCGTACAATGCAGAATTGCGTGCTATGTTTGGAGAAGATGAATTGTTACTGGAAAAGAATTTATTGGCTCAATTCAGATGAGTGGCCATAGGTATTGATGCAGTCGTTTTTTGTTCCTTGCTCTTACCTGGTTCCTGTTGATTCATTGACTTGCACAGGTAGCACACGCGAGCCACGGACCACCGCTGTGGTGGCTAATGACACTCTGATGTTAAAGTCAGAGAGGAATCTGACGAAAGTGTAATGTTGTAACAGGGAATTTGTGGCGTACATTAGCTTACTAATCTCATGTCTTATTTATAGTGCAAGGAGTCCTGGTTCTACCAGGCCGTTGTAGGCGTAGTTTAGGAATGAGATCTTCATAGAGATCCTTCTCAAATTAGGACTCGTGTTGTAAGAGGGAAGTTCCATGTTAGTCTTGTGCTCCTAGATACGCCAGAGATAGTTTCCAATGCGAGAGCAATCCGTATAAGGAAGATTCCCTGTGTGGAATGTACTCTGGCATTTGCTTTCTAGTTAGAAGAAAAAAAACAGTTGTAGTTGCCAGTTCGAAGCTGATCATCGAGATACTTGCCTTAGTAGGACTTACAGGTATTGAGGATAGTTGTGAGATATGTGGGCCTAGCGTGCTGCGAGAGTCCGGGTCCGCCTGGCAGGCTATAGTGAGCGGGCTTGAAACCACTTGGGCCTGTTCAGTGTTGGGTTGATGTTGGGGCTCATATTTCCTCAAGATCATCATGACACGTGTGTGGCTTAGAGGTGTGACCATTTTTATATATCATCAGCTACATCAGTCCGCTAAGTCATCTCTTGAAGGGATGTGTCACACTCCGATTTTCGAGAAAACGAAATCCTAAAATCCACGTGGGATTATCCGTTTTCCCAAAACTCGGGACGTGAAATTCAATAACAACAGAAACATTTAGCAACAATGACAAAAATATAGTTTAGAAAATATGAACAAACTAAAATTTATACAAAACTCTAACCAGGAAAAACTGACGTCGCTAGCCCCACTAGCGAAACTCCCATAACGCTGCTCAAAAGTCTCTAAACCTGAAAGTCTAATTGGCTACATTCCCAAAGCAATGTACCCAAGAAGCAAAAACTCACTTGGGTCAGCAATAAAGCTGGTATGAGAAATCTTCATCTCAAAAACAATAAAATCGCACGTGATAAACATCAAGCTAAACACAAACAATACACAAACACACCAACAAGTAGTTCCTCAACGAGGCAAAAGTGTGATGCAAGAAAACACAATTCCAAGAATTTAGTTCCTCATCGAGGCCATCATATCATCATCCCAATTAAGTAAAAATGCATTTACTTATACTAACCCTATAGGAGTCAACTATGGCAAGTCTAGCCTGTAAAAAAAATTAGTAGACTTGCCATCCTGCATGAAAATGATTAGAAACAATATAAACGTAATTTATTCATTTTTTATTTGAATTTGATTCATCTTTTTAACGGAATGATCACTTAGACGATACCACATTCGCACCACCTCTGTGCCGAACATACATGCCCATATGTCTCTCTCATATAAAGGAGGACTACTCCGTCATCCATGCCCAAGTAGGGACATCACATACAGGCATGCATTGCGGATACCCCTAACTATATGAGTACCAAAAGCCACCCTTGGGCTATCAATGCGTATAAACTCACGTCACATTTTTGACGGATAAATATCAAAGCCTATTTTAGACATACAAATTCACCACATTTTTGCAAGACTAACCCGAAGGTTATTTTAGTTTCTCTAGTAAGAAATGGGTGCCCCAACTCCGCAAGATGACCCTCTGGTCATTTAGTTTCTCTAGTAAGAGAGGGGAAATAATAAACAAAAGAAGTGTGGTAGTTCTAAGTGATACAATTCCAGGTGGTTTATATTTTCAGAAATCAAGGTTTACCAATATCATATATTTTTGATAATTCAGAATTTCTCCACAATGACATTTTGTCATACATAAATTGATTCACAATCTATTTACCCACATTTTTTGGGAAAACATAGCATATTCATTAATCATGCTCTGTAACAACATGGCAATCAAACCACTCCTTGATTCAAATATCCAAATTCTTCATAATGCATAAACAAGTCAATATGCATACAAATCTCCAAATTTATCACAATGCATTAATATTCATCAACCATTCAAACACCAACCAAACAGAGTCACACCCAATCAATAAAATCGTAAACATGGGCGACCCTAACACTAATCACAACTAAAATTGTTCTTCAATAACCCTTCCGTACTAATAATACTTGGAAGAGCAATGCACAAGAATGTATACATTAAAAACAAAACAATAAGAATAATCGGAACTCACCAATCAATCAACCCCAGACCCCAAAACTATAACAAACCAAATAATGTATTTTAACAAAAGGTATGAATTAGTATGAAGAAGAACTCACTGATTCAGTCTCTCCATTCATCAGCAAGGTAGCGTCGTTGATAGCATTGTTAAAAATTAACACAACTATTAATGTGCTCATCATATTGTAAACGACAGACCATCACACTTACAAAATGCCATACTAGATGGCAACAGGCTTGATCTTTGCATAAATATGGAAATAAGCATTGGATGGACTGATTGAGCATCCATTTGTGCAAACAAAACAAAACTTTTTCAAAAGACTCGCTCTCGTGTGCTTTGTACCATTCAATATACCCAAATGCTCGACAAAATGTGGGAGATTTTCTCACATCATAATCAAGTCCTACTAAGAAGTAATTGTACAATGGAAAACCAGCCACACTTTAGTAGTAGCCATTAGAAGATCTAACCACCTACCATGACCTTGCGACATGATGACAATGAACTACACTATAATATTGATCATAAATTAATAACAATAATAAAATAGAGATTTAGCTTCAAAAACAACGTGTAATCCTCTTCTTTGTCCCACTCCTATTCTTTTACTAAATTACTTGTACACAAACAAAACTTACAAAAGAGTGACGGGTCCTTGATTACGCAAGAACACTGCATTGTGACTATTTGCAAAAGTTTATCCAATGACTTGCATCAAATTTATGATCATCGATAGATTCATCAAGTATTGACTCATATCAAGGGCAACCCTTCGTAACCCATCACTAATACAAACACTCTATTCGATGTTGCACATTCCAAAACCATAAATACCCATCACATAATTCAAACGCAAACATTGCAAAGAAACATGAACAAAATGAACAAAGAAAGCAAACTCATTCTCACAGGCAAAACTCATTCTATTTTTGTAAATTGGGGATATTTTATTTTCAAGAAACAACATGAACCAGCCACCCAATCAACAAATCAAACCATCCAATAAACCCCATAAACCCAAATCATCCCAACATCATTATATTTGCAAATACGCAAACACACCCAAAATTCAAAAAGAACAAGAAGAATGAAGAACTCACAGTAAAAAAGAAAGAAATGAAGAAAACTCACTAGCTAGTAGCACAGTCTCCAGCAACCAATTTCTTCAAAAACTCCACATCAAACTTAGACTGCAAACCACAAGATCCAATTCAGCTTCCATTGCCTCCATAATAGCTACAGCTGCAAATTGTGGGGGAACATAAATGACTGATGCATTTGCCTTTGTTTCAGCTTTTGCATCTGCAACAGAGTTGAAAACAGGAAGACCCAAGTGTTATGTTCCACCTTTATTTGGTGTCACCCCACCAACCATGTTGGTGCCATACTCGATGGCTTGTTCAGTGTGGAAAGTTCCATTTTTTCCAATGATTGGGTCAGCCACCAATGCACCAAACTGATTGGCTGATTCAACAGAAACCTTGTTCACTAAGATTGTTCCCATTCTACCATATCTTTTATGGGCTTCTCACATGCCTGGTAGTGGAAAACTGCAGCAAACATCACAATTCAGCAAGAAGATATGTGACGGATGATCTTCCATGATCGGATCTCTGAAGTTGTAAAGACCACAGGCCGAACCATGTGATTTGTCTCCACAAGGCTCCTTCCTCATCATCCTCCAAACCAAAAAACTGAGTGTTGTCTTCTCTGGGAATCTCACACACGAAGTCCTCATCACTATCTTCATCAAACACGAACTTCCGAGCTCGATTGACTTGCAAAGGAACCCCCGTGTCATTTACATCATCATCCTCTAAATTATCCGTGATTTTACTATCTTTAGGATCTTCCTCCTCAAAACTGTCACTGATTTCCACAACTTCTTCTAGAGCACTTCCATTCGAAGTTGGGCTCTTCCACGAAATGCACTCACTTCATGTTCGATTGGAGACGAGAGAGAGGGAGAGAAAGAGTTGCGAATTTTTAAACCCTAGATAGAGTAACAAGGATTTGTGGTTTGTTCTCTAGGGTTTAGAGGTTTTATACTATGGGTGGTTATTCGCCCTCACTAAAATTCTGAGGGCACCCACCCTATAAACTCACCAAATAAAATCCTAAATTTTTAAATTCACATTCAATTAAATGTAACCCTATTTTATTTAATTCAAAATAAAATAAATTAGTTTTATGAAATTCAAGGGTCGCTCATGATGATTGAGTCTGAATCATTGCTTGAGCGGCACGCCGCATTAGTGGAATGTGCTGAATCGTTGCTTGAGACGCACGCCGCATTAGTGGAACGTGCGTTGGTTCAGCAAAAAAGAAGCGAGAACCCAACCTCTATTTAGGTCATTCGTAGTGTAGAGTCTGACTCTTCTACTTTCTTTGCTTTCGAAGATATCGCCTTGATTGGAAAATATTATTCATCTTCTTCATGGCCGAACAAAACCTTCTTGACGACGCAATCTTGGCTAATGGTTTGGAGTTTTTCGAAGACAAATTGTAGTCCGAATCTATCCTCGCTGAGACCTGTGCGAAGTTTGGAGTTCCTGAGAACCTGTCATTGTATGTCCTAAAGGGTGACCAAACCCAATGTCACCTCCGGCCAGTTTCATCTGCTTGCATCGTGGGATGTTTCAGACCAGAGTGCGCTTTTTAATTCTGGACGTGATTTGGGAGTTCCTGGATCTTTTATGGATTCCTCCAGCCCAATTGGTACCTAATGAATATAGGATCATCCTCATGATTCTGCTAAGTGCCAAGGAGGTCGATGTTACCGTTGACTTCACAGGTAATTCAGTTGTTGACTTCTCCCTAGCTAATGGGTAATACTGTCTGTAAGATGATGTCGCCGACTTGCTTCGTTAATCTGCATGATGACTTCAAGTTCTGGCAGAAGTATTGCTTTTTGGCTCCAGTGAATTCAAAGTATTTTCGATGCAAGGGTCGTCCGCTCGAGCGACAGTTCAGGCCGCTTCATAAGTTCAACCATTTTCTTGTGACTTTGATATGATTGATATCGGGCTAATTGATTATTGTTTGTCTCTTTGCAGGAGGGTTTCCTACTACTCCTCTTACCTCAAAGGAGCAAAATATCATAGAGACGTTTTGTGACTTGCCAAAGAGAAACGCGACCGATGTCATAAGAGTTTTTAACTTCATCCGTAGCAGGCAATGGGACAACTGACACGTTGCCCTACTATGTATCGAACTTCACGAGTCAAGTTGAAAGATGGGGCCCTTTCAAGGAAGAGGAAGGCTATTAGGGCCAAAGCTTTCGTTCTGTCTAATGTGGATGAGCCGTCTGAAACGCTTGCCTCTTTTGTGAAGACTGGGTCGTTGTAACAACCCGATCCGCACAGTAAGATATTGTCTGCTTTGGGCCCAACCGGCCTGCACGGCTTTAAAAGGACTCTTACTATGGGGATCCAACCTCGCACATATATAGCACATCACCATCCCGCACCCAGGCGATGTGGGACTATGTCCCCCTTTGCAGCTCGTCCAACCTCTCTCGGACCTATTGGGCCTGTTGGGCTCCAACCCTCACCCTCAGGTCCGCCCACTCTATTCTCTCACAGTCGTCCTCGTTACGACCCGCTCCAACGAGAAAAGAGCGCGAGTCTGCTAGGCCTGTTGGGACGGAGGCTGATGTTTTCGGCTTGGAGAAAGATTATCTGCGGTTTGCAAGAGTTGTAGATAGGTCAAACCTTAGTGATGTACAGGTCGAAACTCTGAATGACCGACTAGTGCGGGTTGCAATGGCAGTTTTCGCTGGTGCTGATTCGCATGGGACCGTTCTTGTAGAAGGTTATCGTGAAGATTTGTGTTTGCCTGAGGTTATTGAATATGATCATCCCATTGTTGCTTTGCCTGAGAGTGGTCGTGGTACTGACCATGTCTCCTATAGTTCGAATTGTTCACTGTCGCTCTAGGCCACAGCTAGAAGTGTTGGAGGGTATTTTGGATAATTCGCTTCCTCGTCCTCCTCCAGATCCCATTGAGCTTTCGCATACAAAAAGGTCGGCTATTATTGACAAATGGAATTCCACGAAGGAGTGCCTGAGGACAGTGGCAACTGTGAAGGGTGGCGCTGGCGTAATCCCTGATCCGGGAAAGCTTCATCCGGGTGCGCGGATAAGCTTGTTTGCACTAGACTTGGTGAAGATGAGTACACAAGTCTGGCACCAAGAGATGGACGTAGAATATGTTTCTAGGAAGCATATAAGCAGGCGTCACAGCTGGCTGATAGACCACGCTCCAAAACCTAAGGAGGATACGCTGAAAATGTGTATGGATAAAGGCTTGAAGTACCTTATGTTGGGTATGTCTCATTCGAGTCACATACCCATTGTAGGGACAAAAATTGAGGCGGCTCGTGATTGGGTATACACTTGGAGCGTGTCTTCTCGCACATGCAACGTTGTATTCTGATGCACTTTATGAAATTGAGTAGTTGAAGAAGTAGGCTGAGGAGAAGAGGCTGGATCAGTCAACTGTGGCCGCTGAGACTCAGAGGGCTTTCTTGGAGGATCTTAAGCGTAACCTGTCAGAGGTGGTGTCCGAGAGGGACGAACTTGAGGAGTTGAGCCGGATCCGTCAAGAAGTTGAGGTTGTGCAGGAAACTGTGGCTAAGGGGTGTTTTGAACAACAGTCTCTTGCTAAAGAGAGTGCTTTGAAGGAAGCCGACAGAGCTGCTGAAAAGCAACTGTTGGAATCTAATGTGGAGTTCTATGCTCGCGAGGCGAGAAAGGCTGACGACCAGCTCGAATTGTGTTGTGAAGAACATTCTGGCCATAGAGCAGTCTCAGGTCGACGTGCTGACTGGCAAGTTGGAGCTACTAGAGCGTGAACTTGTTGACGCGAAGGTCGAGAGGAAGAACTTCTTCAGAAGCAAGGCAAGTGTGAGTTTCGTTGGGTTGTACATGGTCGGCTAGAGCTGTTGGCGCTGATGAAGCAGGAACATCTGGAGTGGGATCTTGGCCTCTATAAGAAGATGTCATATATATATTTGTTTGTTACCTCTGCGTCACCGGATGAATAAGACAGTGTGGGCCCTGATGCCTAGGCCGTGGCGCGTGTAGACGTTATTTATGCTCCATCTTCCACTAGGCTTAGCTCTTCTGTTTTTATACCTTCTCCTGATAGGGAATAACCTTGGTGCGATTGTACCCCTATTTGTTTTGACCGTTAATGAAAACAATTTTATTAGTTTCGTGTTTGTTGTCTCTATTACATATTTTTCATTTTGCTTTATCGTCTTGCTTTAGCATAGGCTGATCGAATCAATAGGATGTTGATTGGTCTGTCTGCGATAGAAAGTTTGGCCACGTTGTATTGTGAACGACTTAGGGTCGTTGTTGCATAGTCATGTCCGATATTGGGCATGTTGCGGACAATATACCTGAGGGTTGACTTGTCCGAGCTGTGTCTTGTCCCTAAGGTAAGTTGCTCGAGTCTCACCTTGTTAGTCTGACTGATCAGCTGCACATGCTGCTATGAGTAAGTTGCGATGGTCGAGTGTATGTGTCAGAGTGTTTGTACCGAGTCAAGCGTTGTAAGCTCAAGTTGGCATCCTAAGTAGCTCTTATTTGGGCATTGGCCGTATGATTTTTTTATCAGCACGAATGGTAATCGCTAATATTAGGATGTCAATCCGTTTGAGCGTGAAGACGTTGACTTAGCTAGATTCATGTTTGGCGATCAAGCTGAAAAGCAGTGGTCTCGTGGCAAGCCGTCGAAATCAGTTCAGGACTGAGTAGGCTCCCACCTTCTAAATTGTTTATTACCAAATAAAGTGGGCTACAGATTCGGGAAGTAAAAGTTTGGTAACCAGGCTAAAAGCAGTGGTCTCGTAGCAAGTCGACGGAATCAGTTCAGGACTAACTAGGCTCCCACATTTCTAACCAGCTACACCCTCCCTACGCGGTAGGGCTACAAATTCGCGAGACCAGGCTGAAAAGCAGTGGTCCTGTGGCAAGCCATCAGAATCAATTTGGGACTGACTAGGCTCCAACCTTCCAAATTATATCCACATGTGAGCAGCCGGCTACAAATTTGGGAGTGTTCGACGACCATGCTGAAAAGCAGTGGTCCTGTGGTAAGCCGTCGGAATCAAGTCATGGCTAACTGTACTCCTACATTCTAAACTATCTACACCCTCACAGCACGAGCTACAAGTCTAGGTTTGGTGATTTGGCGACCACGCTAAAAGCAGTGGTCCCATGGCGAGCCATCAGAATCAGTTCGGGACTGACTAGGCTTCCACCTTTTAGGCTATCTACACCCTCACAGTGGGGGCTACAAGTCCAAGTTTTTATCAGAAGCTTTCGTTGCTAGTCGTCACTAGCTAGGCTTACCTGATTAGGTTCAACAATCGTTGACCGCGAAGGGGGCAATGATCCCTTACGAGTCATCGTCACCAGACATGATAGCACTGATTAGACTCCCACTTTCTAAATCAACGATGCTCGCGCTAAGCAAACTAGGTGTCAGGTTGAACCAGAAGTCGTTGTCATCAGCTTTGTGGAGTAGTATGGATTTCCTACCAAAAGAGATGCATTGGTGTTACACCATACCACGTTTGCCTTCGTGTGCTTGAATCTCGCTGCTAACCAATGGTTGATTGAAATGTTAGTCGACGTACGATGTCTTCGAGTGTGGTAGCTCTCAGTAAGACCTGCCATCGCATATGGGAAAAAACAGTCTCTCTTGATAGTATTGTGAGATCGTAGTTGCGTCGTTGCTTGTGGCCATTCTCATTTGCCTTCTTCTAAACTATTTGAGGAAGTTAGAAGGGGTGGGATGTCTCTTGAGGAAATCAGCAACCCGTTGTGAGGTCTATAATGTCGTAGTACGAGCACTTTTTCAGAGTGATTTGATGGACCAATCTGACTGCTCATTCCTTTCAATCCCTTCTTCCACCTTGTCTTTATTTTGGTAAGGGGTCGAGGGTATCCCGTTCACTAATCCTTGTCGTCACTTGCAGATTGCTCACATCAGAGAGTTTACAAGTTTTTGTCAGATGTTGTCCATAGCAGAATTGTCTAAGCGAGTCTTTTACTTCAGTTCGCACTGTATTTAGATGCTTGTAATACGCAGTTTTTTGTATATGCCTTAGGTCGTTCGTAATATGTAGCCATTTGTATCTGCCTCAAGGTGCTTGTTGTTACATCTTTCCAATAATCAGTAGAGTTTGTTTTCATAATTCTTCCTTCGTTTCTTAAATGATTGCAAATCACATAAGCATTTTCAAGATCTAAAACTCAATATTGACTATGGAAAGGAAAACAAATAGCTTAAAGCAAACTAATCGTTGACGGAGAGAAATTGATCATGGCCTTGGAGTGAATTTGAGTTGCTCTCGCGGATCATTCAGCAGACTGACGAGGCATTACATAGGTTCCTGAAAAGTAAACCTTCCAGAGGGGCGGATCTTCGCGCCGACGGAATGTAAGGGGGATGTGTTTCCGCTTGCAATGGCATTTTCGACTCACTGGTGGAATAGCTTATTGCTCCTGTACTGCTCGAAAAGGATGTCTCTGCTATCTTTTGTCCTTGCATTAGATCAAGCTATTTTGCATGATAGTTGGATCTAGGAGTATTCTATCTGTTTTAGTGTGGTGTAGTGGCGGCCTCGAGTCGTAGGTTGGTCTTCACATATTGTTCCTTCGGAGCGGTTAGCAGTGTACTTAACACACTGGTGAAGAGTGGAGACCATTGCTTCCATCTAATGGAATCAAGGTCTTCCCAAGATGAGATTGTAAGATGATGGTACGTCTACCACCATAAAGTCCAGAGATATGACCTTTTTGAGCTACGGTTCTTGCTACCGTAGCTAACCTTATCTTTCCGATGGAAAAGCTTTTATCCGGCCCCGTTGAATTCGAACAGCAGGAATTCTGAAAATGTCAGGTTTTCCTCCTTGAGGTCCATGTTGCGGAACACGTTGTAGAACAGAACGTTAAGCTAACTTCCTGTGTCAACTAGGGGTCCTTTTACTTCCCACCTTGCTATGGAGACCAAGATGACTAAGGTGAAGTTATGTGGCGTTCGGATTCCTTCAAGGTTTTTGTCCCGTAAAGGTCAAGGTGGGAATGGGGCTCTGAACCCTTGAGTGGCAGATGTGTATGTCCTCACCCACGGATTGTATCTGCATATCCAGTAGTATCTGCTTGCAAGACATGTATAACTGGTTTTCATTTGGTCCGACTCCATGAAGGACGTCTATTATCCCTGGAGTCTTTTTCTCTATTTCTTTAACTAACTCTCCCATGTTCTTTGTTTGTTCAGTTAGCTTTTCAGACTTCAGGAATTCTTTCAGTTTGCCTTTGCGGATCTAGTACTAAACTTCGTACCTCAGACTCTTACAGTCATTGGTGTCATGGCCGCCTTCCTTGTGGCGCGCGCAGTACTTGTTGTTGTCCCGCTTGGCGGGGTCTCCACGTGTCTTTGGAGGGCACTTAAGTTTCTCCTAGCTTTTCATTGATTTCAGTACGTCCGACAAATTAGCTTTTAGAGGTGTCACCGCTTTAGATCCAACATAGTTGGACGATTTCTTCAGCCTGAACCGACCAGGGTCTGGCCTATTATCACCGCGTTTCCTTTTGCTTCATTCCTCACCCTCGCGTCTTTTTCCCTCCTTCTTGTCCCTAGGAACAAAGGGTTTATTCTCGCCTTCATTTTTCCTCTTTACGGTAATAGACTCTTCCAAGGTGATGTGTCTCTGGACGCTTTTTAGTGGTTCTATCATGTCTAGAGGGGCTCCAAGGTGAGGTCCTTGTAGAGTTTCCCCTATTTGAGGCCTGTAGTGAAGGACGTCACGGCTGTATTGTCGTTGCACCATTCGATAAGGGTCAATTCGTTGTTGAAGAGCGTGAGATACTCTCGAAGTGTCTCGAAGGACCTCTGCCTTAGGGAGAGTATATAGTGTGGGCCTTTTCGAAAATGTACGTCAGGAATTCTTTTGCAAGCGTTTTGAAGGAGTCGATGGACTTCGGCGGAAGGTTGTGGAACCATGTCAGTGCTAAGATTTTCAGACTAGTGGAAAAGGTCCTGCACATAACAGATTTGAATCCTTCTTTAAGGGCCATTACGTGCTGGTAATGGCACATGTGGTCGAAAGGATCGGTTGTCCTGTCGTAAGAGTCGAGCTTCGGGGAGTGAACTTTCTCGGAAGGGCCACATTCATGATTTGATCTACAAATGGTAGGACGGAGAAGCAGTATAGTGCGTCCGGTTCATGTGTCTATCTGCGGAAGGGGTTCTCAGGGTCAAGCCTCTTTGTCTTGGGGTTGAACTCAGCGTTAGCAGCGGAGCCTCCTTTAGTCCAATAAGAACTAGTAGGTACTTGGCTTTCCTACGCTTGCTCCCTATCATCTTCTGGGGGCGGAGGTCTATGTTGCTCGTGGTCTCCATTAGCAGGTGGTGGATTCTGTTGCGTGAGAGCCTTCACCGCCTCGGCAATATCTTGTATTTGAGATGCCTGAGTATCGATTTTGGGATTCGTCATTACTACCGTCGGCGCGGGAGCGTGAGTCAGCTGCCCATGCAAGATAGGAGTTGTTGAACAAGTGTATAGGGACAACCTGAGCATTCGACGTGTCCCCTAATTCTCCATTGTTGCGTGACTTAGTGGTCCTCATCTCTCTGTGTTTTGAAAGGAGATGGCGCTTAGTGTAAATTTAAGAACTTTGTTGTCCCAACGGACGGTGTCAAACTCATGCAGTCATTTTTCGCTCTTTGCTCTGACCCGGCTCCTGCTAACCTGTTGACCTGCACAAGTAGCACACGTAAGCCACAGACCACCATTGTGGTGACCGATGACACTTCGATGCTAAAGTCAAATAGGGATCTGAGAAAGGTGTAATGCTATAATAGGAAATTTGTAGCGTACCTTAGCTTACCAACCTCATGTCTTATTTATAGTGCAATGAGTTTTTGTTCTACCAGGCCATCGTAGGCATAGTTTAGGAAAGAGATCTTCGTGGAGATCATTCTCTAATTAGGAGTCATGTTGTAGGAGGGAAGTTTCATGTTAGCCTTGTGCTCCTAGATACGTGAGATATAGTTCCCAATGCGAGAGTAATTCGTATAAGAAAGATTCTCTGTGGAATGTACTCTAACATTTGCTTCCTAGTTGGAAGCAAAGAGCAGTTGTAGTTGTCATTCCGAAGTCGATCCTCGAGATACTTCCTTTAGTATGACTTACGGGTATTAAGGACAACTGTGATACGTGCGGGCCTAGCGTGCTGTGAGAGTTTGGGTCCGTTTGTCGGACTGAATTGAGCGGACTTAGAACCACTTGGGCCTGATAAGTATTGAGTTTATGCTGGAGCATGTATTTTCTCGAGATCATCATGACACGTGTTTGGCTTAAAGGTGTAAACGTTTTTATGTATCATCAGGTTAGATGGTTTTCATGTCCACATTAGCCCTTGCCTGGACAATAACAAAATAGAGAAAATCAATCAACTATTATACTAGGAGAAAAACTTTGATTCTCAAATTCAATGGGAAAATTCTAGGGGTCGAGGGAGGGAACGAGGGAGGAAGCGAGGGATGGGTGGTAGCCACCCATCCGCCCCGAGATAAGCGCCATCGCGTATCTCCAATCTGATGCGCTTATCTCGAGGCAGATGGGTGGTTACCACCCATCCCTCGCCCCTTTCCCTCGCTCTGTAGTAAAGCTCAATTCAATGTATGGAGCATCCTTGGGTGCACTTAATAGTTTCTTCGGGTCATGTTCTTATTATTATCAAATTAACAGGTTGCACATAAGGACTCATGCATATTCTAGTAAACATTTCATTTAGATATTGAGATACAAGAGTATTGACCATTAATTGGTTTAACATAATTTTGTGGGTTAAAACATCCATCAATCCAAGCGCTAAATTATGTTTGTGCAAGTCAAACCGGCACAATATTTAATATGAGATTCAGATATAACGCCGAAATAACTCCGAAATAACTCATAACGGCCTCGAGGCGTTAAGTTTTTTCATATAACGTTAGGGTATAACGGATGGCGTTATAACGGCATATACGGCCGTTATTTTAATAAAACGTTTTTTTATAACGTCGTTATAACGTATCGGTAAATAAATTTTTTTTTTGCTAAACCTTTGTTCTCGATTGCAGATCTCTGATATCTGACAGAAACGAAAGAGAAGGGAAACGAAGAACAGTGAATCGAAGGAAGAACCCGAAACGAAGAACAGAGAAATGAAGGAAGAACAGAGAATTGAAGGAAGAACCCAGTCCGCCATTCGATCGAGCCCCAATCGAACAGAGAATAAGGGAAGAGAAGGGAAGAACCCTAATCAATCGAGGCCCGATCGAACCTTGGCCCGATCGTACCGAACCAAACGAAGAACTGAAATCGAAATCAAGGTCTCTGAAACAGAAAACGTGTCGAAGAATCCATCATTCAATTCAATAACAACGAGATCGATCGATCGAAACTATCACGAACAGTAACAGGAACGAACAACACCTGTGTTTTGATTGGTTGAGATTGACAACGAAAAGCTCTCTCTAGAACTCACAAGTGAAAAAAGCTTTCTTCAATTTGGTTTTTTAAGGTTTTAATTGAAATTTTTTTGCAAAGAAGAAGAGATGAGCGAAGAAGCTCGTCAGTGAGTGAGAAAGAGAGAGATAGCTAGATATTTTGGGAGACGGAATTATAAAAATAAAAAAAAACAAGATAAAATGACGAAATGATCCTTCATTTGGTGCATGAATTACCGATAGGGGCAATTGGTTAAGTTACAATGACGATTTTACCCTCCCTGTTTATGGATAAGGAGGTCACAAGTCACGAGAAGCAGTTGGTATTCGGTGCAAGCAAAGTAGAGAAAGGTTTATTTGGGGGACTTGGTGGAGGATAGCTGTTGGATTAGAAAGCAGGTGGATCGGACGGGTGAGAATGAAAGAAGATTCGGAATATACCGTCTTTGTGCTTATGGAATCTGCTTAAGCTGCTTCAGTCCATAAGATAAATAATAATACAATTGTTAATCATCATCATGTATAATGATTAGTATTTAGTTTCAAGTTTATTGGCATTATTGGCAAACTAGCAATAACAAATTTATATTTAGTGATTTATTTTTTGACTCTATAGTCTATAATACATTAATATACTTAGTGGGGGTATAAAAATATATTTTAAAAAATAATTCGTTATATACCGCTATATCTCGATATAATCCGTTATAACTTATAACGCTCCTAGACCGTTATGGATCCGTTATCCGTTTTAACTGCATAGGGTTGGTACGGTATAAACCACTTGCGACACCATATTTTTTTGGTGTTGCTACAACTGAGGAATGTGATTTTTCGAAATATGTCAAAAATTTTAAGAAATATTTTCTATTTTGAAGTTTTCGAAATTTCTTTTGAAATCTAAAATATGTCGAAATTTTTTTTAGAAAATAAATAAATATTTGAATCTCTGTGTATTTAAGCATGCTATAATATTAAAATAATATCAAAAACTTGTTATATATGTGATTCTTATGTAATATGTAGTCTGTAACTCTAGTGTAAGATTTTTATGTACTATTTTAAGAATTTAAAATGTCTAAATTATATTATTAAATTCAAAATCACAACTGAAATTTTTATATTTTTTCTACAAAAAATGAAATATTTCTTAAAATCGGGGAATCGAAATCAACTCAAAAAATGAAATCACAATCCTTGGCTATGACATCTCCATTTTCTTTCTTTTTATCCACTCAAAGTTGGCAAAGTTTAATTGAGAAAACTTTCATGGAAATTTTTTGCTTAGGGGGATATAAGCAACATTTTCTAACAAAATTTTCGAGCTCCAATTTTGTAACCAAAGAATTGACAAACTAATATGCTTAATCAAAAAAGTTATTTTTCCCGCAACCAAAGATACCCTTGAAACAAAAACTATGTTCCCTTCCTAAGTCGAAAACCTCTTGCCAATGCCCCTTCTCACTGCCACTGGTGAAACCCTACTCCTTGTTCTTCCTTCCACTGCTACCTCGTCTCCTCCCTCTCTGCCTCGTAGGGCTGAAAACCGAACCGAACCGACTTAGGTCGGTTTTAAAATTTTCAAACCGAAATCGAACCGACCATTAACAAAACCGATCCGAAACCGAACCGATTCCAATTTATGCAAACCGTAACCGAACCGAACCGAATATTTAAACATATTATATTATTTATATATAAAATATATTTTATTTTTATATATAAATAATATAATATATTTAAATATTCGGTTCGGTTCGGTTTGGTCGGTTTAAATCACATAGAAATCGAAAACCGAACCGACCACTTCGGTTTTGCATTTTTTTAAACTGAAACCGATCCGAACCGAACCAATCGGTTCGGTTTTGATCGATTCGGTCGGTTTGATCGGTCTGATCGGTTTTTTGTTCAGCCCTACTACCCCGACAAGAAGAAGTAAAAAGAAAAAAAAAAAAGTGATAAGGGGTGCGACATGGTGCACATAGTTTATATATATAACTTTATCATCTTCTGATTAAAAAAGTGTAGCATAAAAATGAATTTCTAGCCTTGATGTGTAGGTCCTACACTCCAGCCAAGCAACCAATTAGGAGGTCGGTTGTAGTCCCCAGGCGAACATATCCACTTGTCAACTCACCAAATAAATCAATATTCAAATCTAAACAATCCAGGCAATATAAAACAAACAATTTTAAGGTTCTTGCTTCTTGACACCACCATTTGTGCTGAAGAATATCACCATTTTTTTACATTTTGAAGCATACCACTACCTTTATGAAGTACACCACAACCAACTAATGGACACCGCCAATTTAGGTAAAAAAAAACTCACCACCGTCGTTCTTCTCTAACCGCACCGCCTCGACCCACCTCCACTGCACTGCCTCGCCCGTCACACTTATTATCTCTTATTCTTCTTCTCCCATCTTCCCGTTTTCTATGTTCATATCATTTTATTTTCTCCTCTTCTTCTCCACCTACACGAGCAGGGAACCCCCAACTCGCAGGAATATGCACGAGGGAAAAAAATCAGAGGAGAAGAGAATAAGGAGGCGGGGCAGTGCCGACGATGGTGGAGAAGAAGAAAAAATAAAAGATAGGAAAGGTGGATGTCGTGAGAGGTCTGATGGTAGGGAGGGAGGAAGATGTTGAGCCAGCAGCGGACGACATACCATCATTGATTGTTGTGTTCATGTTGTAAAGTGAAGAAAAAACAGAGATAATGGATAAGAAGATAAATAGTGAGAGGGGAGTTTATATTGGTAGCGTACATCAACACATAAAAAAGGAAGCGATAGTGTGCTTGAGCAGAAGTGGTGATGAAAAAAAATGAGCACAATCATAAATATGATGCTCATTAATGTCCTGGCCACAACGCACACAAAGTCTACATACAAAAAAGGCAACGACTATTATGCACCATAGATTACTCTCGCCCACACCACCCATTTAATTTTTTATTTCTCACACCATGTATTTTCTCACTCACACCGCTCATAAAAGGAAAAATCTAAATCTTCCCCATTCAAAATTCAAAACGATCGAAAACTCATTCTCCTCTCCCAATTTCCTTTATTCTCACCACACATAAAAGGAAACACATAAATCTTTCTCCTCTCCCAAATTCAAAACGATCGAAAGCTCTATCCCTTTCCCAACTTCCTTTCTTCTCACCACAACCCTTCTTCTTCCAACATCTTATTCTTCTATGATCTTCTTTTTTTTCTTTTCTGCATCTTCTTCTCTTATTTCTTTTCCCTCCCCATCCCGAGGTACCTCCAAAACACTCCTCACATATCCTTTCCATTATCTCAAATTAAAATTGAAGATGAAGTCGAAAAAGCAAAAGATTTGGAGCCTTTACAGGATCTAAACTTCGATTCTGTCGTCGCACGATCTACCGATAGGGAAAAAAAAGTGCGCGGGGAAGGAGAAGAATACGATGGAGGGGGAGATGACCTATGTGAAAAGAATAGATAGTGGTATAAGAAGAGAGGGGAACTAAGAGAGAATGGGAGAAGATGGAGAGGTGAAGGAAAAAAAGAACACGGAGAATGTGCGACAGTGACTACTGCGAGCTTCATCTCTTTATCTCTTACTATCGCCAGTCGTCTCTCATCATCCCTCACAATCGAACACCCATTTCTCGCTACCCCCTTCCATACTGTGTGTTGTTGTTGTTGTAGTACTTGTAAATAGAAGGTGAGAGATGAAGATGTTAGAATATGTAGGGCTTGCACTCAACATAGTCAAGCCCAAGTCCAAGATTGATTCACATTTACAATAAGGAAAGTACAAGAATAAGAAAGTTAGAATAGGAATGTCCAAATAGTTAAATAAGTAAACTCAAAATAGGAAAGTCATAATAACACTCTATTTTGTATATGAAGTTTTAAGTTTCTTGTTTCCACAAGGTTAGGTAAAGTTAGCTTATATAAGCTTGTATTCAGTCAAGGAACAAAACAACAAAAGTACAATTTCAATTATTTTATTTACATGGTATCAAAGCAAGGTTTTTGAGATCTCGCAAGTACGACATCGGGGACTCAAGATCTTCCCTGCCTCTGACGATTACACACTTTGATCGTAGATGCAAGATGCGGGAAAGGGAAATCACACTTTGTAATAGAGTTAACGCACCATCGCAAGCCTTCGCCTTGCTCCCCCTCTCCCTAACAGATTCGACATCACAGCTTCCAACGACTCACAAAAAAATATTTCAAAAAACTTCTTCTCTCTTTCTACTTCAAATCGAGCAAACAACTCTCAATTACAAAACCTAATTTTGCTGAGAAATCGTAGGTTCTCGCGAACATCGAAAGCAAAAACAATCACGCCAGCAAGAACAGTAGGAGATTTCTCCTTCTCTTTATTTCCTTCAAACAGATTAGCTAAAAATGATAATTCTCTTCACGCAATAGCACAAAGGATACAATAGCAATTTAACAAGTCACAGCCAACCTCCTCAAATTGTAGCCTCAACGTCTCATCAATCACAGGCAGCCTTAGAAAAATCGTAGCCAACCTCCTCAAACGCAACCAAGACCAATAAAAGAGCACCATCTCCGTCAACCAAGTCGACATCATATCATCAGCTTCTTCTCTTTTCCTTTTTCACGAAACAACCATATAACTCAGTAGCTGCACACACACCAACAGTCAAACAACAAGCAAAACTCTTATTTTCCACTCGCAACAGCCCCTGAAACAGAACCATGTCGGCCACACACCTCTCCCTCTCGCCTGATTTTTTTTCCCCCTCATTTGTTTCCCTCTCTCGCAAGTACATGAGCTCAATCACAGCAGCTTCGCAGATAAACATAAAGAAGCAGTGTGAGGAAGAAGAAGGAGAAAAGGAGGGGAAGGATTTCAAAAATATTTTAAAGCTCTGGGCTATTTGCACTCCAATTCAGTAGTCATGACTGTCGAATGAACATGCTATGAACGATTAATGGTTCGATTCGAATGGTCAACATGACTATCCAATTATCCGAATTGGATAGTCATGTTGACCATTCGAATCGAACCATTAATCGTTCATAGCATGTTCATTCGACAGTCATGATTTCTTCACAAAATTGGACTTCAAACTTTTCTTCAAGTTGCACATTTCATCTACGTCTACATGTCCAACTTGCGGTGTGTTAGAATATGTAAGGCTTGCACTCAACATAATTAAGCACAATATTAATTCACATTTATAAGAAGGAAAATACAAGAATAAGAAAGTTAGAATAAGAAGTACTAAATAGTTAAAAAAATTAAATTCAGAATAGGAAAGTTAGAATAGAAAAGTCAGACTAAGACTCTATTTTATATAGAAAGTTTTAAATTTCTTGTTTGTATTAAATTAGATAGAAGTTAGCTTATATAAACTTGTATTCAATCAAGAGATAAAATAACAATAATATAATTTTAATTATTTTTTTAATAAAAAAATAAATAATGATTTAAACAAGTGATTTAGGACAATAAGTAAAAAAAAATTGGATGACTGAAATGGTTGAGATTACGTTGTGGTGCGAAATAGCCGTTTCCTTGGGAAAAAAAAAACGAAGATAGCACCAAACCAAGCAGTAGAGACTGTAGAGAGAAAAAAGAAGAGGAGAGTAGCTCGCCCTCTGTCTACCAACGAAAGCCAAGTCGAGAGACTACAGCCTGTCTCCAGCCTGTAACCCAACCCCAACTACTCATTCATTACCTCCTCTGTCGCTCCCCTCCCTTTTCTCCCTCCCGTACAGCTTACCAACTGCTCATCTCGAGGAGGGTGGGCGGTGGGGGTTATTCCTCGCTCCCTATAATTCTCTCCTCCATTTCCCAGGTATATAACAGTGAGAGAGAGAAGAAAGATATTATCTCACCTCACGTCACCTCATCTCACTTAACGCACGCTTTTGTATGGATTATTCTCTCTCCTTTCTATCTACCAATTCCAATTCCAGCCTGGTTTTGCTTGGCAACCTCTACTAGTACTGCTCCTCTCCATTTCACTTCCTTCTCACATTTCCTCCATCTTTCCAAATTCCAACTTCGTTCGACTCTCTTGCGCCCTATATCATTCTTCTGTACCACTTGTTCATTTGAAAGCATCATCGAAGGAAGATCTCCTCTCCTCCGATGGATCCCTGCCCCTTCGTCCGCATCCTCATCGGAAACCTCGCGCTCAAGATCCCCCTCGCCTCAAAACCCGCCCGCTCCGGTGTCCACCCCTCCAGCTCACCGTGCTTCTGCAAAATCCGGCTCAAGCACTTCCCCGAACAGACCGCCATCGTCCCTCTCCTCCCTCCCGACTCCGACGCCTCCGCCACCACCGCTACTGCCACTCTCTCCGCCAGTTTCCACCTCAGCAAAGCCGACCTCGACAAGCTTGCTGCCAAGTCCATCTTCGCTGCGAAACCCTGCCTCAAGATTGCCATCTACACCGGCCGCAGAGGCACCACTTGCGGTGTCAACTCCGGTAGGTTGCTTGGAAGGCTTTCTTTACCGTTGGATCTGGCGGGAACAGAAACTAGACCTTGTGTGTTTCAGAATGGATGGATGTCTGTTGGTAAAGACTCATCCTCTTCGTCCAAAGGCTCTTCCTCGACTCAACTGCACTTGAGTGTCAGAGTCGAACCTGATCCCAGATTCGTCTTTGAATTCGATGGTGAACCCGAATGTAGTCCACAAGTCTTTCAGATTCAAGGCAGCATTCGCCAACCTGTCTTCACTTGCAAGTTTACTTTCCGAAACAATGCTGACCGGAATCAACGATCCAGGTCACTTCGCGTTTCATCTTCTTAGTTTTTTTTTTTGTCTTTTCAGAATCGCTTTAATTCTTGAATAGATTTTTGTGATATTGTACGGTTAAGATGCAAGAGCTTCTTGATTAGGTTTTCTAAACTCTCTTTGTTGTCTAATTAGGAATAGTTTAGGAATATTTTAGTGTTTCAGTTCTCACGTTAATTGAACTTCTTTAGTAGAGTTAATACCGCTTTAATGCGCTTTTCTTGTTTTAGAGCGATTTCGAACTTTGAAATGTACGGTAAAGCGAGCTTTTGAAGCAAAAACACCTGAATAAAAAAAGAGTTCAATTTACTGAATCTGTTTTGTGTGAACAGATCTCTACAATCTGAAACGAGCAGTTCAAGGAGTTGGCTAAGTTCACTCGGTAGCGAGCGAGAGAGACTCGGCAAAGAACGCAAGGGTTGGTCAATTACTGTACACGATCTCTCTGGCTCACCAGTCGCAGCTGCTTCAATGGTGACACCATTCGTGGCTTCACCAGGTTCGGACCGGGTGAGCCGGTCTAACCCAGGCGCCTGGCTCATTCTTCGACCGGGTGATGGCACATGGAAGCCATGGGGAAGGCTTGAAGCGTGGAGAGAGCGCGGAAGCAGTGAATCGTTAGGGTACCGTTTCGAACTCGTTCTTGACACTAACGGTGGGATGAGTTCGGGTGGTATCCAACTTGCTGAGTCAACACTCGGAACCAATAAAGGCGGTAAATTCACCATCGACATGAGTGGAACCGGTAATAGATCGAACGCGAACTCACCGGGTTGTAGCCCGAGAGGGAGCGGTGATTACGGGTACGGGTTATGGCCATACAACATGTACCGAGGGTTCGTGATGTCATCGACGGTTCAAGGAGAGGGAAAGTGCAGTAAACCAGCTGTGGAGGTGAGTGTGCAGCACGTGACTTGCACGGAAGATGCGGCGGCTTACGTGGCACTATCTGCAGCCGTTGATTTGAGTATGGATGCTTGCAGGCTCTTCTCTCACAAACTGCGAAAAGAGCTTTACCAACAAGAAGACATGTTTGGTTGATTTATTTCGTTTTTGCCACTAAGATTTTTAGACGATTTGGTCCTCCTTTTTTATTTTACCGTTTCATATGTTTTTGTTTTGAGATGGTTTGTGTGTTACTGACTCTACTCGGGGGTAAAATTTTGTTTTACCTTGTAAAATTTGTATAGTCAGGGGGGAAGATGAGAGGAGAGAAAGATAAACAATGATGCAAGCGTTTTAATATGTGAGCTTTGTCTGTAATTTTCTGTAATTCGA
Organism: Berberis thunbergii; assembly: GCA_003290165.1. NCBI lineage: Eukaryota > Viridiplantae > Streptophyta > Magnoliopsida > Ranunculales > Berberidaceae > Berberis > Berberis thunbergii. The sequence continues at coordinate 195,909 of QNQO01005661.1, read as the reverse complement.
CTGACTTTGATCAGCTGCATAATATTGTCTTGATTAATGATTACCTAAGGATGTTAGTGTGTTTGCTTTGGTTGGTGGGATGGAACTGATCAATGGCGTGAAGTGATGAACAACAAATTAGTAGTATCAAACGATGGAATTTGGCAAGTGAAGTGGAAGCACGTCTCTCGTCCTTACTCGATTAAATGCCAATATGGATGATTATAATTGAAATGAAAATGGCTTAATTAATTGATGATAGCTGTAAAGATATTTCTATTTGTTTATATGGTCCACGTCTCACTTGTGTTCACGGGTGGTTGATTTTAACTACATTTGGATTGTAGCCTACAAGCTGATTTGAATACAATGTGTATTTATGGATAATGGCATTTTCTGTAATTTTGGGGTACTTTGTTGTTGCTTATCTATCTAATAGTGTTATGAGCCTTTTGGAATTGCACGATTCAAGGCATTTGAGTGGCAATGGGCAGGTTTTGTGAGAAACGAGTTATGTGGACATAGTTGGGTGTTCTTGTGTTGTGTAGTAATAAAAATAAACAAACAACAAAGCCAGCTGCCAGGCAGGTTTGATTAGGTATTCTATAAGTTTGGGGGGCTGTGCATTGAGAGTTTTTAATTTTTTAAAATACTACATTGCATGGACACAAAAAATATGCATCCCAATCATTCCATTTATTTAGAGGGATAATTAATTGGTGGGCACTACACTATACCATAGTTCTGCACTTTTTCCTTTACTTAATATTTCTTTTAAAACAAAAAAGGTCAACTTCCGAAAGCCTATTCATCCTCTAAGTTGATATTATAAAGTTATCATAAAATCGTCGCTCGGTCATGGCTATACACATGGTGGCGCAAATCATCATAAATATTGGAGGATCGTTACGAAGGACACCGATGGAATCATTTCATCTCAATGAAGGAAGATATCGTTATAATAAATGTCTTCCTTAATTGTGCCAATCAAGCTTACGTCATACATACACATACGGTTAAATGGCTTCATCAATGCACTCATTATATAAAGTAAAGAAAAATGTATGAGAAATTGATTTGATCTGATTATTCTATCAACACAATGTAATTTTAATTGAATTATGTCCAGTTTTATCTCCATCTTCAACTGAGTCACTAACTTAAGTATCGAAATGCCTTCAGCCACTAAAAATGTGGTATTTAACAATCTAACAATTGTTTTACAGGCTTTACTTATTGAGATTGGATTTTGGATGTATCAGTTTGACGTCGTCCGCGGAGACGACAATTTCTATTAAAAAAAAAGCCTATGCTTGATCATGATTGAGCAACAAGACGAAAGCATATTACGATCACCCAGAGTCGTTTCCAATATCAATGGTAACTGGATTCCAATATTTCATTTTGGTTAAAATGATTAAAATTGTGTCATGTGAGTTAGACAGGTAATTTAGGTACATTTGGATATAATATTGCATAACCAAATATTTTGTCAAATTTGCACCAGCAAAGTTGGTAGAGGCCTTGCTTGGAAGACTTCAGGTTGCGGGTTTGAACTCGGCTAACAACATAATTATTAGTTTAAATTTTTGTTGATTGTTCTGGGCTTTGGCAAGTCCGCAAGCCCACGACTTTGAATAGAAGCTAGCCCGTGGAGGACAAACCCGAATGAAAAATGAATATGGATGACGGATTTGAATAGAAGCTAGCCCTTGAAAGACAAACCCAAATGAAAAACGAATGTGACGGGTCCAAACAAAGGACGAGTGAGCTAACCCGATCTTTGGATGACGAGCTCTAATAGAAGCTATAGCCCGTGGAGGACGAATCCGAATGAAAAATCAATCCAGATGACGAATTTGGAGGACGGGGCCAGAATGGATAACAAGTTCGAAAGACGAGTCAAAATGAAGGATGAATTTGATGGGTTCAAACAAAGGACGAGTGTGCTAGCTCGAACGAAAAACGAGTCTGAATGGAGATTAGTCCTTAAGTCCTCAAGCCCGAGTACAGATTGGTCCGATAGAAGGCGAATCTGACAATAATCAGGTCCGACGGGAGACAGATCCGATACGAATCAAGTCCGCATGTTCAAAAGAAGACTATCCCGACTTAAGACTAGTCACACTGACTTCATCTGGCTCGGACTCATGCAATTTGATCACGATGACTTCATCTGGTCCGGACTCATGCAGCTCACTACGATGATTTGTCAGATGATTTCACCTAGTAACAAACTCACGAAGCTTACTACAATGACTTGTCATGGATGACATTTGGTCCGAACTCATGCAGTTAGAACCCAATGATTTCATCCGGTTCGAACTCACGCTATCCGAACTTGATGACTTGTCACACTAATTTCACATAACAAATAAATAAAATCATCATTGATAAGTTAGTGGCCATGCAAGCGAGCCCATTAATTAAGGAGAAGTAGTTTATGATACATAAAATCATCATCCAATCGTGTCCATACACGTGGCGTAAATCATCATAAATATTGGAGGATCGCTACGAAGGAGATACAGAGAATCGTTTCATCTCAATAAATGAGGAAACCATTATAATAAACGTCCCCCTTCATTGCACCAATCTAGTTTCAGTCATGCATACAGTTAAATGCCTTCATTAATACACTCATTATATAGTAAAGAAAAATGTATGAGAAAGGGATTCGATTCGATTATTCTATCAACACAATGCAATTTTAACTGAGTTCTGTTCAGTTTTATCTTCATCTCCAATTGAGTTACTGACTTAAGCATCAGAATGTTTTCAGCCAAAAAAATGTTCTTTGAAAATTTAATAGTTGTTTTGCATATTTTACTTATTAGAAACTGAATTTTGAACACATCAATACCAATGTAAAATTTCAAGTACCCGAAGACTTGTAGCATGGTTAAATATGTGAAATTAATGAAAAAATTTACCGTTAACTTTAAGATCATATTCCATCGAGATCGTTGCGACTGATGATTATTTAAAGGGAAATTCTAAATGTTGAGGGAAAGAGCGAGGAAACCAGCGAGGAAAGGAGGTGGCGGGGGTGAACCGTTCACCCCCCTAGAGATATTTTTGGCGCGCGCATCTCGAGGAGAGTGAACGGTTCACCCCCCACCACCTCCTTTTCCTCGCTGGTTTCCTCGCCCTTTCCCTCGACACATAAAATCACTATTATTTAAATCACTCACTTATTACCAATGTACCTCTTGGGAGTTGGGAATTATAGTTTACTACAAAGCTGAAAATGTGCACACCTAATAACTCATTGTGAATGGAATCCAATGTTTACCTTGCTGACTTTGAGATCATTCTTAAGACCAATTCTAGCCAGCCCGCTCCCATGGCCTGTTTTCACAGCCTTGGGGGGCGAAAATATGATTTTGCCCTTTTTTTAACTACCAACTCAAAAAAATGTTTAAATAGAGGGGGACAACATTGTATTTTTGCCCCCAAGGCTGTGAAAACAGGCCATGGGAGCGGGCTGTGTAGCAAAACTCCATTCTTAAATGTAAATTACAGTGTATAATGTTGGGTTTGGTCACCCACTTTATGTGCTAATACCACATAGCATAGCTGAGCTGCTAAGTGGACATAATTATATGATCTCTCCCACCTTGATTTCTAGAAGAAAAAAAAAAAAAAAAAAAAAAAAATTGAGTAATGCAAGTGCAAGGCGCGAGACAGATACACAAATTTCCCAATTGTGAATCCCGTGAAGCAACCCTGCACTTGAAAACGGACCAGCTGCACCGCATCTCTCTCTCACCGGTATGCACGTGAGTTGAGTTGAGTTGCTCATGTTACTTGTTGTGGTATTTCTTATTAATTTTGTAAATATTATATATATATATATTACCCTTAACTTCTTCATTCCATGCCGTTCGTTGGTTAGAATTAGTGACATGTTATATCATTTAGCACACCTTTACCAACTCAACTGACTACTTTTGGCAAATAAATATGATACTTATATGATGCAATACAATACTGACAAATAAAAATCCTTAAATGTGTTAATGTATGTGCGACTTGTACTCCATAAGATAGACAATCACGTCGTCAATAAATCGAGCTAACACATTTCAACCATTTCTACGTTATTGAGGGATAAATAAATACCCTTTTTTTTTGTGAAAGATAAGCTGGAGTTTTGAGGATCCCCGAACCTTATTATTAAAATCAAGAGCATAAAGGTACATCAGTTTTTCACCACTCACTTGCTCATTCATCATTCATTGCATCATCACAAATAAAGAAAGGATCGTGAACCTCTTCAATCAGGCTAAAAATAAGACAATGAGTTTTAAGCTAAAAGTTAAACTCACCAAGTGAAAAGTTGTCCAGATGATTTCTTGATGAACATGCCTAAAACTCGTGGTCTTGATAGACACCAATCAATTGTTTAATCATTTTGAAAATAAAGATCTTCATCCATTTCCCTAACAAATAGAAAATGTCGGCACAAGGACTAAAAACGTAAGGTAATAAAAAACTAGGAATAAACTAGTTCTTGAAAGATTCCAGTAGCTAATGTTGATATTCATCAACTTATCTTTTTTTATTCAAACCCTAACCTTACGGTTTGCTTTCTTGATTCGAGAAGACCTTCGAGGAACATCTCCCTTAAGGGACTAAGTAGTGGTTACATTATCTTCATCTTCAACAGTGTTTAGACCCACTGCAGTAGCTTCATCAATCAGAAGAGTTTTTAAATCTGTGAAATGTTTCTTCAGGTCTTTCGCTCTGCATTTCTCTATAGCTTCCTTATCCGCACTACTAACTTCGTCGTCATTCTCATAATCTTCTATCGCTTGCAAAACATTTTTGACCTTAGATAAGGTTACAGGAACATCTATACCGTCAAAGTAGAATTCTTGTTCATCCAAAGGTGTAGAGGTAACATCCATTTGAAGGTTGTTTGGCGTTTTTGGAGACTGAGTTTGTTCTTCCCCATCAGTTGACCCATTTTGTTGCTCGATTTTCGGAGACATATCTGAATCAGTTTCATCTCTTTGATTATCTTCCTCACAGTTCAGATTCTGATAAGTATTCTGAACTTTTTCAGTGTTCTCAACTTCTGTCTCACCCACTGGTTCACTAATCTAAGCTTCTCAATGTTAATCTCACTAGTATCTCTGTTTGTCGTAGTTTGTTTATTGAATGATTGCTTGGCTCTCTTGTCCCCATTGTTTTTTGGTTTGAATGTGTTCTCCTCATTATAGCTAAGGTATGATGTCTCTTTATCTTTTTTTCTCTTGTTAGCTTGGGCTCCCCCTAGGTTTGAAAGGGTAAATAAATATCTTACAACCTTGTTGTAGCATTTATGTTTTGTTATGTTAAACCAAATGTTTTATGTATGCACCATAGTGCAATTAATCTTATTAACCAAATGTGTGTAAGAACTCAAAAAAAAAGGTTGTTTCTTGAGGAAGAGCTTGTTTTGGATAACAATTTGTTGGCGGCTAGGGTTTGAGGCGATTCTAGGGTTTGCAAACCTTCGATCTTCTCCTTCCCTGCCATGGGATGATGATCCATCAACAAGACCCACCACTTGCTTCCCCTCATGCCTCTCGAGGGGAAGACAATACACATGAGGGTGGCGAAAACCATGGACCACATGCAACTGCTGATACAGCAGCACCTTCAGCCGAACAGATCACAACAGTTCTAAAGGAACAAACGAATATCGCTTTCATTGCAGCTATCAAGTTGTATCAACACTAATGCGGTCTAGAGACATGCAACAACCCCAAAGACGATGAGTTGGTCTTCCTTGTTTGAAAAACGACATTATAAGAGCAGTTCTAAACTGCACTATATTAAACCCACAGATGTCGAGGGAAAAAAAAATAGTCCACATCAAGACATCTGATCATGCAACAATGATAGAGGAGTGTGAGACCTATCTTATTGGTAACTTTGTTGGGAAAAGATTGGCATACAGCTTCATAAGAGAAAAACTGAAAAACCTTTGGGGTTTGAAAAGCGAGTTCGAGATGACAGTATATGGTGACAAATCCTTCGTTTTTCGATTCAATAATGAAGAAGATCGCGAGAAGGTCTTAGACATTGGGCCAGTTCACATCGCAAATAGGATATTCCTTATTCGGCAATGGCAGCCTTATATGGAAGAGAGCGTCGAGGTCCTCGACTCGGTACCGATCTGGGTAAATCTGCGTCGAGTCCCTCTCTTCCTGTGGAGCGCTGCTGGATTGCAGTACATTACCAGTGTATTAGGCACTCCGCTCATGCTTGACAAAGCGACCGAGCAAAGATCTCGATTGTCTTACGCACGAGTCTGCGTGGAAATTGAAGCAGCTAGCCAATTCCCTAGCTCCATCCAAGTTGTTATCGATGATGGGAAACTAATAAACGTCGAGGTTGAATACTCCTGGCGTCCTGTCAAATGTAGTCATTGCAAAGGCTTTGGTCACGCATATGCTCACTGCCCCAAACAAAAAAATTACAAGGCCAAGCACACCAAATATTGGCGAGCCACAAACTCCACTAGTAAGGAGAAGGAACCGACTGCTGTTTTGTAGGAGGACGGATGGCAAATTGCAACAGGCAAACACACGTACAAACCAAGCGCGGCAGTGCAGTGCAGGAACCACAATACAGAATCCACAATGCAGGAACCACAATGCAAGACCCAAACCCCACAGGCGGAGGCAGTACAGGAACCACCTACTACTCAACCCATTGCCGATGAACACACACTTATGAGCTTGAATGCGCAAGTTGCTGCTCCGCAGACCCAGCTCATTGATACGACTAAGGAGCAACTGCTCACAGAGCAGCAGAGTTTGGTTGCTGTTGTTAAGGAGCAACACTTAAAAGAATTCAGGGATGATTGTAGGGATGCAAGTTACTCACCCTATGGGATTGAAACAACGATTCAGGCTGCGGATTCAGACGCTGAAGCAGAGCCAGGTCTGTCTACCAACATATCTAACTCAGAGGAAAACCCAATGCAAGTAGTGGAGGTGCTTCGCGCAATCGCTGGTATAGGAGGTCTGGGGGAAGATCCCACAACGATCATGGATTGCCTAACACCCCAAGACGTTAAGGCTATACATTCAGCAATTGCAAAAATATGCCGGGATGCATTGGTCGCTGAAATTCAAGCTTCACTTGAGGCAACACCAAAGGTGGGGCAAAACACTAGTGAATAAGAACGTGAGGTTACCACAGTACAGCCTCCCACGACATATATTCCTCGAAGGTCCTCTCGAAGCAACAAGACAAATCCTAAATTCAGGTAACTGATGATGATAATACAAGTAGAATGCAAATGTTTATTGGAACCTTGTATGGATGCTAGATTAGTGCTAGCATTCAATGGTTTTTATATCATGATTCATTGTGGTTCGTATCCTTACGACTACTTCTTATACATTCTGGGGCCCGCATTAGGTATAAATCGCGTCATGAGAGTGATTAAATAATTGATTGGTACTTATGAGGAAGAAAAGTTATGGCAGGTCTATCATGCAACTACTTTAGTAGCCGAACATTTTGCAAGGTTACTCCCCAACTTGGAGACGGTGATTCTAGTACTACTTAGGTTATTTGTTGAAGATTTGAAGCAAGCTTATTGTCCTATGGATATTGTAACGAGTGAACGTACTATCGAATGTAACTTGTAACGGTTCTATTTTTTCTTTGGTCTGGGGAGCCCATTTACACCCCGCGCTTGCCTTTAAAAAAAAAATTTGTGTCCACTGAAGCTTATGTTTATTACAAAAAAAGAAAGAAAAAAGAATGTCCCTGATTTGATGCCAATGAAATTTGCATTACTCGATTACCACATGTGGGCGAGGAAACATAGTTATTGCATGGAATCTTATGATATGAAATTTATGAGGAGGCCATATATTTTAGATTAATTTGAGGTATAATTTCACATTCATCATTTAATTTTGTTATCAATTGTGAAAATGAAAGTCTTAAAAACATAAGAATCATGTCTTACATTGAATTTTCATTCTCAACGTTCTTTACAAAATCAAATGACGATTAAATGATGAATGTGAAGTACTATATCAATTTAGCTTATTAATGATTTTTTATGACATATAATTTTGTACAACCGAACACATTCTACGAATTAAAGGTAGCTAATATGAAGTTACTGACGAAGACGAAGAGCAGTCGATGTCGATGAGCTGACAAACGAAGAAGAAAATGTTAATGTGGTGAGTGAGGGCGACGGGAGAACAGAGACACAGAGAGAACAGTAGAGTGATGGTGGTGAATGTGACTCTTTATTTTGTTTGTTGGCTTGGCTTGACTTTACATTGTGGTGACAAATAGTGAACTTTAAACGTGAAAATGGAAGTGAGGGGTCCCGCTCGGCTCCAACAAAAAACTGACCCATTTCCAGTTGTCTCTCAGACTTTCGGAAAATTTTAGGGGTCGAGGGAGGGTCGAGGGCTTGCGATGAATGTCTGCGCGCATCTCCAACACAATATGATCATTCCGAGGAGGATGAGTGATTACACTCGCCCCTTTCCCTCGCTCTGTAGCAAAGCTCCAGACTTTCACAGTCGCATGTACGTGTGTTTTACAGAGAATAGAAGAAATCTCTTTCATTTCTTCATCTCGAGGTGTCATTGAGCAGTGAGATTGAACACACAGTGTTACTGCTGTTCTTGATTGAATGTAAGTTAAGATGAGGCTAGCTAGCTAGCTCTCTAGCTATGAAAAGGCAACCCCAGGACACCAAGGACCCACTGCTTGACAGGTACAACGACCTGGGCCTGGGTGGGAGAGGCAGGGAGTCCTAGCTAGGGAAGACTTGCTGGCTTGGAGTCACGGGGTGGGAGGGTCTAAAACAGTCTCTGGACTGGAGTCCTAGCTATGGAATAGCCGAACCTTTCCTATTGTCGAGGAAAGGGAAGACGAAACCAGCGAGGGGAGGGATTTTACCATTCATTTTCTCGAAATTCGCGTTCATACGCATCTCAAAAATATGAAGAACATCTCGAAAAGGATGAACATTCACACCCTTCCCTCACTGGTTTCCTCTGCCATTTAGAATTTCTGATGGAATAGACTTTAACTACCAGAAAGAGACACTTCAACACCTCTCCCCCTCCACTCTTTTTCTTTCCAATTATTTTTGTGTCAATGCTTTTTCAAAGCTACACTCTATGCAGGTTTATATATATCTAGTTAACGATTTTGTGTTCTTGTAGAAGAATACCATAATTTCAGACCACATGTGGATCAGTCACAGTCATTCTACATTATGAACAACATGCCCCATGCGAAGATTGTTATAGCAAACATTGGAGAACTAAGAGCCATACATTTAATGGATTCTATAACGAATATCATTTGTCACAAATATTTTCAGCTAAGTTAGTAATTAGCACATATTCCCTTTAAATCATGCTAAAAATGTAGTATGCGTTCAGGTTGGGGTACGATATTCGGTTCTTAAATGATTTTAACCGAAGAAACCCAACCGACCGATGCCTACATATATAGAAAATTATTATTATATTTGATGCAGTTTTTTGCTCCCTGCTTTGACCTAATCCCACTTACTTGCACAAGTAACATACCTGAGTCACAAATCACTGTGGGGTGGCTGATGACACTCCTATGCTAAAGTCAGACAGAGCTCTCAGAAAAGTATAATGTTGTAATAAAGAATTTGTAGCGTACCTTAGCTTACAAACTTCATGTCTTATTTATAGTGCAGTGAGTTCTAATTTTACCAAGCCATCGTAGGCGTAGTTTAGGAAATTGATCTTCGTAGAGATCCCTTCATAATTAGGAGTTGTGTTGTAGGAGGGGAGTTTCATGTTAGCTCCGTACAACTAGATACGCGGGAAATAGTTATCAATCCAAGAGCAATCTGTAGAAGGGGGTTTTCATGTGTGAAAGATACTATGATGTTTGCTTCCTAGTTGGAAGCAGAAAGTAGGGATGGCAACGGGGTAGATTTAAGCAAATCCATCCCCGCCCCGCTGGGGACTGCTGGCCCCAAATCCGCCCCGCATATCCGTTTATTATATTTTTTAAAAACCACCCCCGCACTGGACGGATTTCCTAATATCCGCCCCGCCCCGGATATCCGTTTAAGATCGATTTCCTGGTTTCGTGGTGGGTGTTGAATCCCCTACCCTCCGCGACACAATAACATGATTTATAAGATTTCCAATATTCTTCTATTATTTCAATAACTTTGCTTGATCAAAATTTTTCTTGTCCTAGATTCATTGACTTGGGGTATTATGTTAATGGTACAAAAATGAAAATGAATCATAAGATGGAAGAATTCAATATTAAATTAAAAGTGGATTTCACCTATTTCATAGACGCAGATTACTTGATCATGCTAAGCTTGAGCCTTTTAGATAACAATGTAACATGGCATTGTGCAAAATTTTCCTTCTTTACGAACTTAAGCTTTTATAGTAAATGGCAATGCAACACTCTAGTGTGTTAATTTTACAAATTTGGGCTTTTATGAAGGTAAAAAATGTTACCAATGATTTATTTTTTGGAAAATGGTTTAGATACTTTATGGTTTTTTTTTCTTTTTTGGTTACTTAAGAGGCGAAGGGTACTATAGTAATTTAAACAATATAAACGGATAGCCGCGGGGCGGATATGGCCAAAATCGTATCTGCCCCGAATATTCAACGGATACTGTTTGGATACCCAAAACCACTCGAAAACTCATCCAACCATATCCAAATCCGCCCCATATGGATTGGGTGGGGGCGGGTATCCGTGAAAATCCGCCCCACTGTCAACCCTAGCAGAGAGCAGATGTAGTTGTCCGTCTGAAGCTAATCCTCGAGATACTTGCCTGAAGATGGCTTACGGGTATTGAGGATAGTTGTGAGACGTGTGGACCTATCATGCTGTGAGAGTTCAGGTCCCCCTAGCGGAGCGCAGTTGGGTGAGCTTAGAACCGCTTGGGCTGATCAGTGTTGGACCGATGCTTGAGGCTGTAGTTCCTCGAGATTATCATGACACATGTATGGCCCCGGGGTGTGCCCACTTTTATGTATCATCAGCTGCTCCCCCCGAGTTAGTGGGCCGTCACATCGGTTCGGTAAGTCATCTCTTGAAGGGATGCGCCGCTCATGATGATTGAGTCTGAATCGTTGCTTGAGCCACACATTACATTAATTCAATGTGCGTTGGTTTAGCAACCTTTATTTAGGTCATCCGCTGTGTAGAGTCTGATTCTTCTACTTTCCTTGCTTTCGAAGCTACTGTTCTGATTAGAAAAGATTGTTCATCTTTCTTATGGCTCAATAAAACCTTATTGATGACGCTATCTTGGTCGAGGGCCTGAAGTTTTTTGAAGATAGGTTGTTGTCCGAACCTGATCTCACTAAAATTCGTACGAAGTTTGGGGTACTTGAGGACTTGCCATTGTATCTCCTGATAGGCGACTAGACGTCGATGTCGACTAGTTTTATCTATTGTTTGTACTTCTTAGGGATTCTTCCGGCTCAGGTAGAGCCCAATGGATATATGATCATCTTAATGATTATGCTCAGTGCTAAAGAGGTCGGTGTTAGCATGACTATGCGGGTGATTTAGTTGTTGACCTCTCATCAGCTAAAGAGTAATGTTGTTTGTAAGATGAAGTCGCTGAGTTATTTCGTTAAGATGCCCAATGATTTTAAGCTCTGGCAGAAGTACTGCTTCTTGGCCCCTACAAATTCAAAGTACTTTCAATGCAAGGGTCGTCTACTCGAGTGACAGTTTAGGCCACTTCGTAAGTTCATATATTTTCTTGTAACTTTGATGTGCTTGATAGTAGGCCATTTAACCATCGCTTGTGTTTTCCTGCTGGAAGGTTTTCTATTACTTCTCTTTCCTTAGTAGAGCCAAACACCATGGAGAAGTTGCACGTCATGCGATTGGCAGGAGTTGTAGATCGGTCAAACCTTAGTGACGCGCAGGTTGAGGTTCTGAATGACCGTCTTGTGCGGGTTGCAATGGCTGCTTCCGCTGGTGCTGATTCGCGTGCAGACGTTCTGGTAGAAGGCTCTTGTAAGGACTTGCTTGATGTGGTAGAATTTGATTGCCCCATAGTTGTTTCACCTGATAGTGGCCGTGGTACCGGTCGTGTCTCTTGCAGCCCGCATTGCTCAACGTCTCGTAGGCCTCAGCTAGAGGTGTTGGAGGGTCCTTTGGATAGTTTGCTGCATTTTCTCTCTCCGAATCCCATTGAGTCATCTCGTAAAAAAAGGTTGCTCCTGTTGACAAAGGAAAGGCCACCTAAGAGAGCTTGAGGATGGTGGCGACTATGAAGGGCGGCGTCGGCATAGTTCCCGATCAGGAAAAGCTTCATCCGGGCACACAGATAAGTCTGTTTGCACTGGATTTGGTGAAGCTGTGTTATCATTGGTGCGAGTCATCTCGAGCACCAACCAACTCACGATGCGAGCAAGCTCTTATGTATCGGCACAACAGGCATTATAGCGGGGTAAAGACACTTACACTAACATCCACATGCAGAAATGACGAGTCTGTACATAATCAAAAGTAACAGACGTGCAATCATAATCAATTCAACAATTTTTATAAAACCACGACTATGTGAGGATCCCAATATGACCCAATTCACCACGATAAATTTATTCGAGTCGATTATCATACATGCTCAAGACTCGGCAATCCACGGTAAAATATGACATACTATGCCAACTCGAAAATGAAACATACAAGTCCAATGTCATTACACCAAAGCCTAATCACACCAAAATTCATTCACTATTCGATTTCATTCAAGTATATCATGCTTTCAGAAAACCCAATACGTAATTCATTCACAAATAACCAACACAATCATCAAAATATCTGAAAATCCCGAATTTCGAATTTGAATTCAATTGTACACAATCGACGGTATGATGTAAAACTTAAATTCAGGATTTCAAATAATTATTTCTCAAATCAATATTATTGTTCCACTCACCTAGGCGGAATGGGTTTTCAAAACTCAATTCCTACCGGTCGAAGCTCCTAACTAGCAAAACTACGAATGCAGGACCACGAAAATTTTTAAAACTGCAAGGCGGACTCGAAGGTGAGCAAACTAGCCGAAAACTGGAAAAATAAATAAATTACAAGTGGCGCGTGATTGAAAGAAAAACTTACAGGCAATAAAAATTCGGCAAACACCCCGCTGAAACACAAAGTTTGGCGAAAACTCGCTGAAACCCTCCCTACTCCGGTCTGATTGCCTCCAAACCACACAACAGATCGGAAATAGGTCTAAGAACACTCGGAGTCACGAATGTTTGGCTCACCCACACACCCAAAGTCCGGATCCATGCCAAAGAACCCTCAAAACGAACATGCACCCTGATTATTTTGAAAAATTCGGCCAACACCGAAATCACCATTGCATGTGGGATCCAAGCGTTCCAAATGACGCCACAAAGGCCCCTCAACGGCTGATCGGAGCTACGAAAACCGATCAAAGAAAACCAAAACCAAAACCAAAACCAAATAAGCCCACACAAATATGAAATTTCGATTTTTAAATCGAAAAACTGAAGCAAGAAGGAGAGGGGAGAAAAATGAGGAAGAAGATGTGAGATTTGGGGGAAGAAAATGGCAAATCCGTCGAAGTTTTTGGCTGGAGAAGAAGGGTCGAGAGGAGAACTCGCTCCCTGGAAAAAGAAAAAGAAAGAAGAAGAAAGAGGAAAAAAGAAAATGGGGGGTTGTCTTTTAAAAGGTGGGTGGCTATGTGCCCCCACCGCATTTACTGAGCACAACCCTGCCCAAGCAAATTAAAAAAAAAACACATTACATTCCACCTAAAAGAGATCTCGTCCTCTAGATTGGACAAAGCCACGACAAGAAAACCTAGGCGAAAAGCTCGGGGTATTTCTGTCTCATCTGGTCCTCCAGCTCCTAAGTCATGTCACCCTCTCGGTGGCTCCACTGAACCTTTACTAACTTCACTGTCCTCCGAAGAAGTTGTTTCACATCATCATCAACAATGGCTATTGGCCTCACTGGATACGTCAACTTATCAGAAATCTCCAACTCAGCGGGCATTATAATCTGTGACGGGTTTGCCAAACACTTTCGCAACATGGATACGTGAAACACGTCGTGAAAACCTGACATACTCTGCGGCAAAGCCAATTTGTAGGCCACTGGTCAATCCTCTCAGTAATCTCATATGGCCCTACATACCTCGGTGCAAGCTTCCCTCGACTTTGAAACCTAACAAATCCGCGCATCGGGGAAACTTTCAGAAAAACCCTGTCACCAACATCAAATTCTAACTCCTTACGCCTCCTATCAGCGTAACTCTTTTGTCTACTCTGGGCTGTCAACAAACGCGCTCTAATCAACTCAATCTTCTCTAAGCAACTCAATCTTCTCAGTAGTTTCTCTGATCACATCCGGCCCCATCACAACTGACTCTCCAATCTCTGTCCAACAAACATGGGACCTACACGATCGTTCGTAGAGTGCCTCAAACGGTGCCATGCCAATACTTACGTGGTAGCTGTTGTTGTACGCAAACTCGCATAATAGTAGGCGATCTTCCCATCTGCCCCCAAAGTCTAAAATGCATGCTCTAAGCATGTCTTCCACTACCTGATTCACTCGCTCAGATTGGCCATCTGTCTATGGATGATAAGCTGTACTCATGTCCAATCTAGTACCCATAGCTTGCTAAAAGCTCTGCCAAAAGTGGGCTGTGAAAAGCGGATCTCTGTGGGATACAATCGAAACAGGCGACCCGTGAAGGCGGACTATTTCCCGAATGAACAACAGCGCTAGACTGTCTGTCGTTCGATTCATACTAACAGGAATGAAATGTGCACACTTCGTCAACTAATCAACAATGTCCCATATCGACTCATTACCTTTCCTCGACAGTGGAAGTCCATCGATGAAATCCATAGTAATATACTCCCACTTCCACGTCGGGATATCCAATGGATGCAATAACCCAGACGGTCTCTGATGCTCGACTTTCACCTGCTGACAAGTCGCACACCGTGCCACAAACTCTCCAATGTCTTTCTTCATGCCATGCCACCAGAAATATCGTCTCAAATCTTGATATATCTTTGTTCCACCGGGGTGAATGGTGAAACGAGATCTATGAACTTCCTATAAGATATCTCTTCACAACTCCTCATCAGATGGAACACAAAGCCGCCCATGAAACCGCAACCCTCCATCTGAACCCCCCGACCAATCGGTAGGGCACTCATCTAATGTGTCCATTACCAAATATGCTATCTGCCTCGTAATCACTGGATCAGAGGTCTGTCTCTCCACCACTCTACTGATCAACGACGAATAAACTGCTAAACCCGTTATCATGCTGCCTTCTGTACTGAAAGTAGGCTGAACTGCAAATGAAACCAATGTCTCAAGTGTTAGGTATTCCTGAATCATCATGGTTGCCATCACTGCATGTCGCCTACTCAAGGCATCTGCAACCACATTGGCCCTACCAGGTTGATACTGTATCTCAAAGTCATAGCTGCTAAGAAAATCAACCCATCGTTGTTGCCCCATATTCAACTCCCTCTGAGTGAATAGGTACTTCAAACACTTGTGATCTGTGAACAACTCGAACCTTTCACCATACAGATAATGTCTCCAGATTTTCAAAGCAAAGACTACGGCTGCCAACTCTAAATCATGTGTCTGATATCTCCGCTCGTGGGGTTTCAACTGTCGAGGCACATAGGCTACGACCTTCTTGCCTTGCATCAACACTCCACCCAATCCTGTACGACAAACATCAGTAAATACCACAAGTCGGCTACCAGGTGTGAGAATAGTCAACACTGGTGCTGAAGTCAACCGAAGCTTCAAAGTTTCAAAAGCTTCTTCACACTTTTCTGACCATACAAAAGGAACATTCTTCTTAGTTAACTGAGTGAATGGTGCCGCAATCAGGGAAAATTTCTCGATAAACCGTCAGTAATAACCAGCCAAACCAAGAAAACTACGAATCTCCGTCACACTACTCGGTCGTCTCCAAGACTTCACTGCTTCGACTTTCTCGGGATCCACTAAAATACCTTCACTAGAAATGACATGCCCGAGAAATTGAACTTCAGGCTCCCAAAAGTGACACTTACTGAACTTCGCATACAACTGATTTTCTCTAAGTGTCTGCAAAACAATGCGAAGGTGCTCTCTGTGCTCCTCTAAACTCCTCGAGTACACTAAGATATCGTCAATGAAAATTACCACAAACTTGTCCAAGTACGGACTGAACAATCTATTCATCAAATCCATGAAGAAAGCTGGTGCATTTGTCAATCCAAATGGCATGACTGGAAACTCATACAAGCCACAACGAGTCTAAAAAGAAGTACTTGGAACAGAATGTTCCTCAACTCTCATCTGATGATACCCAGACTGCAAATCTAATTGTGAAAACACTACGACTCCCCTCAACTGATCCAATAGATCATCAATTTGAGGCAATGGATACTTATTCTTGATGGTCACTTTATTCAGATCTCGATAATCTATGCAAATCCTCAATGATCCATCCTTCTTGGACACAAATATTGCTGGAGCTCCCCATGGTGAATTGCACAGACGAATAAACCCCTTATGAAGCAAATCATTAAGTTGCACTCTCATCACTTCCAATTGCTTAGGTGCAAGCCTGTACGCTGATTTAGATATAGGTGCAGTACCAGGAACCAGGTCAATCCGAAACTCTACCTCACGACGAGAAGGGATAATAGCAATCTCCTGAAAGACATCAGGGAACTCACACACAACATATACAGAGTTGGTGTCAGGACAAGAAATCTCAAGAGAGCTAAGAAAACTCGACATCATAGAAACCGAATCGGGCTCACAAGCCAACACACGAGGCGAAACATCAGGTGGCGCTAACATAACTGACCTATGCAAGCAATCAATGATCACCGGATGACTGGACAACCAATCCATCCCTAGAATCAAATGATAGCCCTCAAAACTCAAAACAATAAAGTCAAACACAAAGTTGTACCACAACAAGGAAAACTCAAAACGGGGACAATATTCCCACAACCAAACCGAACTGCCCAAAGGAGACACAACGCACAAGGGCTTCGGTAAAGGCACTACCTCAAGGTTTTCTCTAACAACCAACTGTCTAGAAATAAAAGACCTCGATGCTTCTGTATCGAAAAGAGCTTTCAACTGGGAAGACGACGAGTGCACAAAATCTAGCACGCAACACATATATCCTGAGTCACATAACAAAACACTAACATGCAATTTTTCCTATGCATAATGCACATAACACAAATCTTACTACATCTGGCACACACAACTACAATACAAAATAATAACATACCCTCAACATTTCCCTGACCGGGAATAGCTGTTAGGCGAACAGGCGGTGCTGGGAGGCGTAGGTGCTAACTATTCCTGAGGCGCCCTCTGTTGTGCTGGTCCATCCCTATTATGAGGACAAAGTCCGAAAAAGTGCCCCAATTGTCCACAAGTATAACAAACTACATGCTCCCATTGATTTGTCTGACCTCTTGGGCAATCACGGGCTACATATCCCTCCTGACCACAAGTGAAGCAACCACTCGTAGTTCCTGTCTGACCACCCTACCTAGGTTGTCTCTGTTGCTGCTGATGTCGATGATATTCTTGGGAACGTCTGTCACCTCTACGGTCTCTGCCAGTCCTAACTTGTCCCCCTCTACTAGGGTCTCTCTGCTGAACAGCGGCACGCTTTGGCTGCTGTGCCTGCTCAATTGTCTGCCTTCCTCAGCCAAACCTCTGACTGTGTTCTGAACCTCTAGCTCGTCGAACCAAAGTATCTTGCTACACTCGGCGTCCACTCGCTCTTGACTCAAAGTGACGTCCACTAATCTCTCAAAAGGACGATCGATCATCACCATCAACTGTTTCCTTAGGAACGGGTTCAAACCACTCAAAAACCTCCTGTTCTTCTTCTTTGGAGTATCTATAAAACAAGTGGCATAACGTCTCAATTGTGTAAACTCGGCCAAGTATTCAGAAACAGATCTAGAACTCTGCTGTAAATGTAGAAACTTGTCGACTATCTTAGCTCTGGCAGAATCCGAAACAAAATGTTTTTCAAACACCTGGCAAAATGTATCCCATTGCATCCCTGACACATCACGGCTCTGCCTCACTGAATCCCACCAGTACATAGCCTCTCCGTCAAACTGGTGTGTTGCTAACTCAGTACACTATATAAGTGTCAGCACCATCCTCTCAAATATGAGCTCTACCTTTCGGATCCACTGATCCGTAGCTAGAGAATCTCCAGTACCATCAAATCTTTCACCGCCCAAGCTGACGAAATTCTTGTTGCGCCGAGTAAACGGATCCTCTGACTGATTGCCCTGCCTCATATTAAGTGCCCATTGTGTCATCATTTCCATGAAAACCTGAGAGACATCCTCTCCAGCAGTGCCTGATCCCTCACCCTGAGATCTCTTACCACGTGCCATCACCACACTCCCTCTACGTAAAAGAAAACACACATACAATACATCAAACAACACAACAAAAATCCTAACTCCTCTACCCAATTCACTTAAGAAAGTGGTATACAATGATGTTCTATGTGAACCGGTAAACAATGGCTTTGATACCAAGCTCAGTCACGCCCTGACCCACCACGAGAATCGCAGCGTGCCGATGCGTGAACTAACCAGTAATACAGGCGGATCGTAACCGGCCACAACATCATAATATAACACATTCTTGATACGAAAATGAAACGAAAATAAAAACTACGATAAAAATTTGAACAAAATAAGCATATTTGATTTGCCCCGCCAGAGTCATAGCGACAAAACCAATATACAAGCATCTAGTATAACAATATAGTACACCTGATAACACAGAGGAAGCAAAACATACCCGTACAGGGTGGACACGACCAAACAGCACAAAACGTGCCTATAACGGAAAACGGGGCCTAAGCGCCACGATCAGCAGGAACGCCAACACTGCCTGCACTCCAATAGAAGCACACCCCTTACGGGGTCAGCAAAGCACAAAGTTAGTTGGTGCGAGCGAACTAAATACAAATAACATAATAATATACAAGGAACATTCATGCCAGACAATAAATGATAAGTAACAAGTTCTAAAGTCTAAATCATACCGTGTATCCAAGGATAATAGTTCTAAGTTCAAGCACAACCACAAGCATTTCAGATTCAACAATAACTACAAGTTTATGAGATATGGCGATCATTATCTGTGGTTCAAACATGGTAAATATCAAGCGAAGAAAATAAAGACAATCTCATAATTCTTCATAGTCTCCTAGGTATAGCAATCAAGTCGAAACCAAAAATCCTGTAAAATTATGTATAAGTGTCTCATATCGTAGGTATTTGCATACCCTACGAATGTGTCTCACTTAGACACATCCCACAACGTGCACCAGCACCACTTTGGGCTTGTTTGTATCCTAATAGGGTGTCATCTGCCAGGATAAAACTCAAATATCCTGAACGATGGCCTAACACGACCAACCTAACACAATCAAACTCAAGCGCGCTGGGAAGGAAAGCGAGTAATCTCCAAAGCACGTCCCCCAGGACCCGTCCTACTAGGGGTGGGCACGGGACGGGATGGGACGAGATATACCCATCCCTATCCCATCCCGTTCATACTGGATCGGGACGGGATGGGAAAAACCCCATCCCGATCTCGTCCCATCCCAAACGGGTTCGGGACGGGACGGGATCAGCGGCATCCAAAAAATTTAAAGCAACATCCAAAAAATTTGAAGCAACATTTGCCAAAAAATTTGAAGCAATATATAATATACCTGTAAATATATAAGAACACAGTACAGAAGCTCGCATAGAACACAACAACTTCAAAATCAACTCTGATCTGTTCACACCAACTTATTTACAAGAACAAAGTAAAGATAATGTCTGTGCAAGAAACTGTGTACATGTAATTCAAATTATATTTACATAAAAACAAAAAAGTATATATTGAATTTGCTTGACTCAAAATCAACTCTAATCTCTTCATATGAAGCAGTAAACTATGCAGGTCATGGTAGTCCGATTGCAAGTGCAGTAGCAGGTTCTGCTAAGGCCTATAGGCAGCTGATAAGAAAGGGATGCTCATTATGTTTTCATGTTGTTAAATCTATGTGTGATTATGTGAATTACTCTCAAGTAATATGTACAGATTCTCAACTTTTCTGCAGATCCTCTATTTTCGATGCAAACATTTTCTACAGATCTTCTAAAGATTGACTACAATATGTAGATATAGTCTGTCAGGAGAAAACCCTGGTCCTATAAATGGAAGCATCTAAAGCTAAAACCTATCAAACTTTTTCTGCAATGTGGAAACTGCGAAAAACTGTAGAGCTTCCCTGCCCCTCCCTCCACCTCCTCCTCTAATCTTGCCAGATTTGAAGTACATATTAATATTAATAAATTAGTTCGGGACGGGACGGGATTGGCGGGATTGAAAATCTCCATCCCATCCCATCCCATTCTAGATCGGGACGGGACGGGACCGGGATGAAATTATTCAATCCCATTAAGACCCGAAAAAATCGGGACGGGATGGGACGGGATCGGGATTGCGGGATGGGATGCCCACCCCTACGTCCTACTGCACCTTCTAGTGGCAAGTGTGTGCGGGAGCTCACCGCACCTCAGCAAGCTTGCCACATGCAATAGTGTCCACAATGTCTGGTGCGAGTCATCTCGAGCACCATCCAACTCATGATGCGAGCAAGCTCTTAAGCATCGGCACAACAAGTATTATAGCGAGGTAAAGACACTTACACTAACATCCACATGCACAAATGACGAGTCTGTACATAATCAAAGGTAACAGACGTGCAATCATAATCAATTCGACAATTTTTATAAAACCACGACTATGCCAACATGACCCAATTCACCACGATAAATTTATTCGAGTCAATTATCATACATGCTCAAGACTCAGCAATCCACAGTAAAACATGACATACTATGCAAACTCGAAAACGAAGCATACAAGTCCAATGTCATTACACCAAAGCCTAATCACACTAAAATTCATTCACTATTCGATTTCATTCAAGTATATCATGCTTTCAGAAAACCCAATACGTAATTCATTCACAAATAACCAACACAATCATCGAAATATCTGAAAACCCCGAATTTCGAATTTGGATTCAATTGTACACAATTGTCGGTATGATGTAAAACTTAAATTCAGGATTTCAAATAATTATTTCTCAAAATAAATATTATAGTTCCACTCATCTGGGCAAAATGGATTTTCAGAACCCAATTCCTACCGGTCAAAGCTCCTAACTCGCAAAACAACGAATACGGGACGACAAAAATTTTTAAAACTGCAAGGCAGACTCGAAGGTGTGCAAACTAGCCGAAAACTAGAAAAATAAATAAATTACAAGCGGTGCGTGACTGAAAGAAAAACTTACAGGCAACAAAAATTCGGCAAACACCCCGCCGACCCAAAGTTTGGTGAAAACTCGCCAAAACCCTCCCTACTCCTGTCTGATCGCCTCCAAACCGCACAACAGGCCGGAAATAGTCTAAGAACACTCGGAGTCACGAATGTGCGGCTCACCCACGCATCCAAAGTCCGGATCCACGCCGAAGAACCCTCAAAACGAACATACACCCTGATTTTTTTGAAAAATATGGCCAACACCGAAATCACCCTTGCATGTGGGGTTTAAGGGCTCCAAATAACGCCACAAAGGCCCCTCAACGGTTGATCGGAGCTTCGAAAACCGATCAAACAGAACCAACACCAAATAAGCCCACACAAATTTGGAATTTCGATTTTTAAACCAAAAACTGAAGCAAGAAGGAGAGGGGAGAAAAAGGAAGAAAATTGAGGAAGAAGTGGTGAGATTTGGGGGAAGAAAATGGCAAATCCATCGAAGTTTTTCGCTGGAGAAGAAGGGTCGAGAGAAGAACTCGCTCCCTGGAAAAAGAAAAAGAAATAAGAAGAAAGAAAAGGGGGGTCGTCTCTTAAAAAGTGGGTGGCTATCTGCCCCCGTCGCATTTACTGAGCACAACCCTGCCCAAGCAAATTAAAAAAAAAATGGATATTACACTTTCACAACAAAAATATCTTTCAACTCTCAAAAACACCTTCGGTAGCCTCCTTTACTTGGAGATGCAACTTGTCAGCCCTATCCAAAATGCGAGACTATTTTTTTTTTGGCAAATTCAATCGGAGAATGGGACACATTTTTGGAATGATTGTTGGGTGAAACCCAACCTGCTTCTGGCTAACTGTTTTCCTCAGCAGGCCAATGCTACTCCCTGAGTACTGTCTGGGACTTATGGCTTGACCATAATGGCCAGGGACCAAGATGGAATGTTAACCTCATCACTACTTTTTCCCAACTTCGGTGGCCAAAGATATCATGGACATTAACATCCGACCGTCCCGATCAAAAGACACACTGATCTGGAATTTTTATAAAAGATGTTTATTTTTAGTAAAAAAATGCTACTAAATCTTTTCTCTTTAAAGATCTGAAATCTTCTTCTTCAAACCGAGAAATTGGACAACTTAAACCTAAAACTCTTAGGGAATTATGGATAATCGAAGGCCCGACTAATGCTATTCTCCTTTTTTAGAAAGTATCCAAGAACATTTTGCCAACCTTGTCAAATCTCACGCATATCAACATGCCCATCGAGGATCGCTGTGTCTTTTACCACCATCAGAAAGAAGATACTTACCATATGTTTTTCCTTTGCCCCATGGTCCAAAGACTTTGGCTTCTTTCCCCTCTCCCGATTAATTGGAGTATTGCCATTCTCCCTAGTCAAACCACTCATGATGCTCTCAATTTTATTTGGGATTCAGTGGCAACCCAACCACTAGTTCGAGAAGAGATGTTATTTCAATTCATCGCTGTAATTATCTCGATATGGCAATTCCGAAACAATATAATCTTCCAAAAGGACAAACTCTCTATATCAATGTTTACCCATGCGGTCAATCACACATGGATGGCTTTGTATAACCAATGGTTCATACTTCCTCCTAATGACAGGAGTAACACAACTACCCCCCTCATCCCTACACCAAGTGCTTTAAACATATATCCTGGCAACCCCCCCCCCCCCACGCCCTAACCATATTCACCCTGATCTGCAATCATTTTCTGATTCCCAAGATTCCAGATTATCCATAAACAACTTTTAGCAGTTAGGGATCACAAAATCAACAGACATTCCAGGAACTATAGGGCTTTCCACACTGATATTTCTTCTGAGATGATTATTGTGACGACCCCTCCCGCACTGTATCGATACTGTCCGCTTTGGGCTACCATTCGGCCCTCACGGCTTTAAAAGGCCTCGATACAATGGAAAGTTGACCCCATACATATAAGGATCATCCTCCTCCCCTACCCAGACGATATGGGACTATGATTCCCATTGTAGCTCGTCCAACCTCTCTCGGCCTATTGGGCTCCAACCCTCACCTCAGATCCGCCCACTTAGGGTCTCACAATCCACCCCCCTTAAGGCCCAACGTCATCGTTAGCCACACAGGCAAAACGTCCACGTTGCCCGAGGGCCCACCTCCATGTGGCATACTTTTGGCTGGGTCAGGCTTTGATACCAAACTGTGACGACCCCCTCTCGCACTGTACCGATACTATCCACTTTGGGCTACCATTCGCCCTCATGTCTTTAAAAGGCCTCGATACAATGGGGAGCTGACCCCACACATATAAGGATCATCCTCCTCCCCTACCCAGGTGATATGAGACTATGATTTCCCTTGTAGCTCGTCCAACCTCTCTCGGCCTATTGGGCCTATTGGGCTCCAACCCTCTGTCTCACCCTCACCTCAGGTCTGCCCACTTAGGGTCTCACAATTATGGTAACTTATGATGCATGTTTCTTTACCTCATCGCAGCAGGGAGCTTTTGGAGTGGTTGTTGTGGACACTTGTGGTAGGATCCGTGCCCGACTCGCGGACAGGATTCCAGGTTGATATTTTGACAGTATTGTGGCTGAATGTTTTGCTGCCGAAACCGCTCTTTTGCTTGTCCAGGCTTAGAACTGGCCTGCAGGGATGATCTTGGGGGACTTTGGTACTCTACACTCCCTTCTGCATTCTGACTTGGAGGACAAGCAGACAAATCTAAAATGGATGTGGCGACCGATTATATATAACATTAAGTCATTTCTTCTTAACCTTACAAACTTGACATGTAATTATATTCCTAGATAACTTAATTATGAAGCACATATATTGGCTTCCAGTGAAGGACACAAACTATGTAATATTATTTAATCTATGTTGTCTGTTACCAAAAAAAAAACTTGATCATTCTTGTTGTATGAGAGCTTGTCCTATCTGATTATGCACAAATGTTTTACTTGGCTTATTCGGTATATCGGACAGTTAACAATGTTGCTCCTTTCTATGAATTTTGTGAACAAGTTCATAAGTTTATCTAATATACTTGAGTTAAAGGGTTAATTGATGACCAACAATGATATAGTTTATTTTTTGCAACAATTCTATACCATAGTTAATCTTTTGTTGCAAGAATTCTAGCCTTAGCTCAATTTTAGTGGTTCTATACCTTAGCATATAATGTTTGCCATATGACAATGACATGAGAAGGGTATTACACCAGATACAGAGCATTAGTATTTAATAGTTGTCTAGAAAAGCATACACGCAAAGTGAAAATTGGAGAATCATATCAAATAAGTATTTGTAAAACTGATGTGTGAGAGTGAACTGAAAGTTCAAGCAGAGTTTATCAGATGTGTGGAAATTCATGCACGATGCTTAATTGACTAGTGTGTGTTAATTTATGCAAACATTGTAAAAGAAGAGCATGATTGCATATGGGTGGGCATTCCATCCCACGATGCCGATCCTGTCCTGGTCCCGTCCCAAAATTTTGGGTCCTTTTGGGATTGATCAAACTCATCCCGATCCCGTTTCGTCTTGATCTAGAGTGGGACATAATCAAGATGGGGATTTTCAAACCCGCCCATCCCATCCCGTCCCGAACTTATTATTTAATATTTATTATTATTAACTTTAACCAAACTACTTATTCTAAAGGAAAATTTAGGATGTGTTGAAATTAAATCTAAATATCTATTGTTTGAAAACTTGCTTGATTTGATACTATTTGTTTAGATACAAGCTTCAATTTGAATATTTTAGGCCAAATAGAACTTATGAAAATTTATGATTTTTTTTTCTTCTCATTTTGGATTGGTTATAAGACATTTATTCTTGAAGAAAATAAAGGCAAATGATGGTTTAGTTTAGTTTTGCACTATGAGTTATGTAGTTGGAAATTTGGTCAATTAGCAACATTTTTCATTTTTGAACTTATATTAAGACAACTTGAGAACTTAAATCATTCATAAAAGATACAATTAAGAGCAATGTGAGATGAAATTTTATATGAAATTTTATATTGTGATGATGAAAATTATATGTATATAAATTAGGCATTATTGGTGTGCAAACAATGTGAAATTTTTTTTTTGTTATTTTTCATACATGCTCATCCTGTCCCGTCCTGAACTCATTTGGGATGGGATGAGGTCGAGATGTGGTCCATCCAATCCCATCCCATCCCGTGCCCACCCCTTGAATTGCACGTTATTTTGTTATACATGTTCAAATTTGTTTTTGTTATGTATATTGATATTTTTTTGCTTTAGTTGTTTTAGAGGTGTTTGGATCCATTTCACTATCATATATTAACAACACGAAGGAATGATTACAGTTACATTTATTTTGGATAAAATTTTCTTATATTTTTTATTAAAATTTTTCATTTTATTATTAGGGTTATTGGTTGTTTGACCCCTATCGTAAATAGCTAATTGGAAAATGCCCCCATTTGCATTTTTTTTTTCTTAAAGACTAGCATAACACACACTGACCACATATTTTCAAAATAGATGACCAAAATACCTTCGATAAATCAAAGAGTGAGATTGAATATTGCATATCTCAAACATCTCATCTCAAATAAAATTGTATGGCCATTTGAAATCGTAGTCGTATTTTGAGGAACATGCAACAATTGTTAAAAAAAATTGTGTCTCAAACATCTCTTTTCGAAGAAAATTGTGGGGTCCAGTTGAAATCATAAACACATCTCGAAGAAAATCGTAGGGACCAAATTAAATTATATCTCAAGAAAAAGATACCAGTTTTAAAAAAATTCCTCCTCATACTTCCTGCTCCCCCTTCTTCCTCATTTGTTTCGCAGCCCTTCTCTTCCATTCCCTTCTTCCTCCTTCTCCTCTCCCCTTGCTCCTTCCCATTATTCCTCATATGTTTCGCAGACCAAACACCACTTCCCCCTTTTTCATCCTCCTCCCATTTCTCCCCTTGTTCCTTCTCCCCCCTTCATCATCTTCTCCCTCCTTATTCCTCTATTAGAACCAGTGAGACTCAATTTGCAATTATTGATATGATGATTTTGAGCAAAATTTTAATGAATATAGTGTTTTAGACTACGTGGGTTCAAGGTGAGGCCACACTTGGTGAGATCTATTATGTGATTTCCAAGTCAAGTGGATCACATGGATTCCCTGTTAGTTCATGCACTACTGTTAGAAGTGGTAGACACTTTGGTGGTGGCAGATACGATTTTTTGTCCAGGGAAAATGGATTAGCTGCTGATAATGTGATTAACGCATTTCTCATCGATTCCAAGGGATGAGTACTAGATTGAAAAACACATAAAGGAGTAAGAAGGGGGAGGAGGACATGGAAGAATGGGGAAGGTATCAGCGGGGCAGCGAAACATAATGGGAAGAAGGGGGAGGAGGAAGAAAGAGGATGATGATGCAGAAGGACAAAAAAAAAAGGATGAGGGGGAAGAAGGGGGAGGGTGGCAGCAGGGCTACGAAACAGATGAGGAAGAAGGAGAAGGAAAAAAAATGAGAAAATATAAGGGATAAAGAGGAATGGGGGAGGGTGGCAGCAGGGCTGCAAAACAAATGTGGACAAAGGGGGAGGAAGAGGAGGAAGGGGATGAAGAACGAGGAGGAATGGGGGGAGGGTGGCGGCAGGGCTGCGAAACAAAAGAGGAAAAAGAGGAAGGAGGAAGTATGAGTAAAAATTATTTTTTAACTACTGTTAGATTTTTCTCGAGATACGATTACGAATTAATTTGGCCCTAAGATTTTCTTCGAGTCGTGTTAAAAATTTCAACTGGACCTATGATTTTCTTCGAGATGAGATGTTTGAGAAACTTTTTTTTTTATTAACTGTTGATTTTTCTCAAGATACGATTATGATTTCAAATGAGACCTATGTTTTTCTTAGATACGAAACATTCAATCTTAGTATTTAATTTGTCAAGGGTATTTTGATAATCTATTTTGAAAATACACAGTCAATGCACATTGACTGCTAGTCTTAGGGGAAGTGCAATGCAAATTAATTATGGGGGCACTTCCAATTAGCTATTTATGATAGGGGCACTTATCATATTCCCATTTAGCTATCTATGCAGGGGTCTGCCGTGACCGCCTCGGTGGCTGGGCCTTGCGACTGCTCTGCTTCCTAGATTCCATCGATCTGGTCTTGCGGTGGGGCTTCCTTGGCCAGGGCATTACCTGGCTCGACATTGTTATTGTTAGCTTGGGATCTAGTACTGGTGACCATGTCTCGAGACTGCTGATTCAAAAGAGCTTGTGTATTTGTTTTAAGGAAAATTTGTTGTTTTCCTATGGATGACGCCAAACTAATGCGTCCAAATCCACCCCTATCGATTTTTGACCTCCAAAATAAACTGCGGTTAGCAAAAACTACCGTTGTGGTGGCCGAAGACACTCCAATGATAAAGCCAAGTGACTTAACGAGGATGGATGTACACTATTAAAATTGGTGTTGCAAGTGCTGACCTTTATAATCCCTTTTGTTCACCTTATATATAGCGAGTATTTACCTCATTTACTGACTCTATCGTCAAGGGCATAACGAGGAAGGAGATCGATCTCGCTCAGGATCTTAGCCGTCCATGACTAAATCTCCTTTGACATTTGACTCAGTTTGAGACTCAATATTTGATTGGACTAAGAGTTGCGCAAATGGATTTTGGACTAGTGATAGCTCAGAGATTTGTGTTCGCTCTTATTTGCATAATTTACATCCGAGTCACTTTGCCTTATTGTCTTGGGACAAGCTCCAAGATTCCCAACTCATTGTGCTCACGTAATTTGGGCTTGGATGCCTAACTTACGGGTTAAACGGTGATTAGGCTGAGCCTGGACTAGACCTAGCTTGGGACCTGTTTTAGATTGTCTTGAAGCCTTTTCGTATTAGGGCTCACCAGTGCCACATGTATGGCTGCGATTAGATGACTATTTGATGTCTAATCAGTTTATTTACATGTCAAGATTAATGTTTATTTTTGGGTTACTTTTTAGACCTCATTAATTCACGTGTAATCCTAGTTGGTGCCACTAATTATCTAAATTTTGTCTAACCCCCATTTTGGCCTTTGACCATTCAGTCAACTCAGTTGAACGACAAAAACCATTAATTGTTTTGAAATTTCTAAAATTCCCTCACGTGCCAAACACGTGATGGTACCAAACATGTAATGGTACCAAACAAGAAATACTAAAATACCGTGGGTACCAAAAGGGTAAAAATAAACAATTACACAAAATTTCTTTTATTCTTCATTCTTCGACGATTTTGTCTGTCGCTGCCCTTGCGTCTATTCCTCATCTTCTTTTTCTCTACAACAGACACCACACTTATCCCCCCGCCGCCACTCTTAATGCTTTTGACATATTGTGTCATTATTCCCATAATTATATTTGACTTTGGACCTTGTTGGATTCATCAGATTGAGAATTCAACCAAAACTAAATTCTGGTTTATGTCATCGTACACAAGATGATTGATCAACATACCCTGACACTGATCAACAACCGTAAATCCCAGCAATATCATCAAATGCAAACGCAATGCAAAGACACACAACAACCTCATAGACAATGCAATGTCAATGAACAACATGTTTTGCGATTCAACTTGTCAGTAACAAAATGCAATGAACATCCTCATATACAAGCCTTGTACACTCACTAACGCAATGGAATGAACAACTTGTCATTGTGTTTAGCTAATGCAATGCAACCTGATTTTCTGATGCAATGCAAGAACACAATCCAATGCAATTAACAACCTGCAATGAATACAATGAACAACTTGTTAGTGATGCAACCTGATTAACGATTAATAAAATGCAATTTGAATAACAATGAACACAATGCAATGCAACCTAATTAACAATGAACACAATACAATGCAACTTGATTAACAATGAACATTGAATATCTAATTCTACGTAGCCATTGAACCATTCACCAGTATGTATTACATCAAATATTGAAGCATTGAATCCTGCAGAGAGTTTAGAGGATTCATCCCCCAATCTCCCTTCCCCTTCGTCCAACGATATACCTCCCCTCCCCTCACTTTTCTTTAAAATTTCTTTTCCAATAAAGCCAGTTTGCATTTATTTTCTTCCCATCGAACATCTCTATTCACTTTAATTAACAAGTAACAACCCTTTATTTCTCTCTTTTCATCTCTTCTTCCTTGGCGCATTTTTTCCCTGTCCATCTTCTGCTATGTTTTCAACCAAAACTCATCAAACTCACCTCACCATCACAAATTTCTCTCAAAACTTCATTTTTCCTTTTTCTTTTTCATCTTTCATTGCACCTCAAACCCCTCGAACTTGATTTCTTTAAGTATTAATGTTGTTACCTTGCAAACTCAAACACCCCCAATTGACTTCTTCAATCTTCACCTTCTCTGATCCAAGCAGCCATGTGAGAGAAGAACAAGATGTTCCACACCAACAACCAGAGCATCGAATATCCAATCATTGAAGAGGTCTGGTGGTGGGGGAATTACTGCCATGACGTGTTGATTCGAGATGATAAACTTATCGGGGAGTCTTTGGGAGATCGCTACGTTTGTGTCCAATGTTCTTGATTCACTCGAAATTCAAATTACGTCTCCAAGGTCGGTTTGGATTTCGCCTACTCTGTTTCTTCTTCATCAACTCTCTGTTTCATGGATATTTCTCCTATGATCTGAATCGAAATGGGGGTCAAGATCAAATCTTGAAGCGGGTTCGAGCTTGCGAATCCATTACCTCATATGATCTTCCTCACCAAGGGGTGAAATTTGATTTCGGGTTGGCTGTTGGGGTTGGTGGGGAGATTTTGTCGGAGACATTAGAGCGAATGTTTCGTCGACATTCAAGCACTTATAAGAGTGTTTGATTATGTGGATGACACTGTGAAGCATGTTGGATTGAGAGAGAGAGTAAGTTTTTCCATCTGTAGTATGCATTACGTAATAATCATGTTGAGCAACTCATTCTACATTACCAACAAGATGCCCCATGGGAAGATTGTTATGGCTATGACAACAAACATTGTTTTGGAGAACTGCAAGCCAAATATTTAAGGACCAACATCATCTGTCAAAAATCATAACAGCTAAGATAATACTTGGCACCTATTCCCTTCAAAGTTCCTTGGGTCTTGGGGTAATAATACTAAAAATGTAGTATGCATTACGTAATAATCATGTTGAGCAATTCATATCATGATCCTCATTTTGCATTATGTGGGATAATTAATAAATCTATGATTTGGAATTCAAATGTTTGTTGTTATGATTATTTCAACACTTTAGCATTTAGAACTTCAAACTTGACATTGAAATATGTGGGCACCAAAACATTATCATTATCAGACAACAAACTGATATGTGGCCACCGGATTGAGCTTTGGCCCAATAAGGAACCCAACAATGTGGGATGTGGATGGATGGGCTTTTAAATGGACTCCTTTGGCTGGGCCTACAATTTAGGCCGGGTCTATGTGGTGGATTGACTACGGAGATCTGCAATTAAATTGTCGTCTCCTGTTGGAGACTCTTAAAGACGTTATGGAAGTTGCACAGAGAAGTGCTAACGATCAGAAAATTGTGTCCTTGGATCCGTGTGGAGCTCTAAAACCAGTCTGGGTCTTTGTTGAATCTCTTCTTCGATAGAGAAGCATGATGAAACCGTTAGGGTGGTGGTTGATGTTGGTCGGTACACTTCGCTTAGCTTCAGTTTGGTTCGGATTCTTTGACATATGGGCTCTCAGACTCGCTGTCTTTGCTAACACTACCAGTAAGAACTCTCTCTCACTCTATCTCTTTAGGTTTTTTTTAAAATTTTTTTTTATGATATAATCAGCTACATCTAAAGTAGTTCAGAATACCCATTGTTGTAACATTGATCTAGGGCTTGTGTGTTTGATTAAAGATGCATTTAATGTTAGTACTTTATTCAGTATATAATGGTAGAAACCCCACCTGTTGGTGGTGGTAAAGATGCAGTTGCAAGAAGGAGCAATGATTAGTGATTTGATACTTGACAATGCCTAATTGGAAGATTTGATTTCACTTTCAAATTATAATTCTTTATGTACCCTTTTCTTATTTCATTTCATGCTAGATACTCTAGAAGTTGTGGAAAAGGGGAAGATATGAACCAAATATGTTACTGAGAAAGATCGCATATTAGCTATAAATATGGTATGATTGAGAAGTATGTGCAAGTTGATTCAGTGACCATGGACTTAGATTTAATCTGCATCCTTACTTTTGTTTATTTGAAGCAAAATACTTTGAATAACGCTACATAGTAGAAGATTTCAGAGAATGCCAAGGGATTGTGACCAAGGTAGAATCGAAGCAACACCTTAGACAGAAGGGGGAAATGTACAAGAACATGACTTATGGAATCCCAATTACAATGACATTTACACCAATACAACACACATATATAATGCATATCTTTCTTTATATTTTTTAATGTTTACCAGTTGAAGGAATTGATCTTATGTAGTAAGTATTGATGATACATAAAAACGGTAACATTTTTGAGTCATACACGTGTCATTATGATTTGAAGGAATTACGGGCATTATTAGGGCCAGCCCAATAGTGATCCGACCCAAGCGGTTTTAAGCTTGCCTAATCTAGTTCGCCAGACGAACTCGAACTCTTACAGCATGCTCGGCTCACACGTTTCATAGCTATCCTCAATACTCATAAGTCTTGCTAAGGCAAGTATCTCAAGGATCAGCTTCGGACGGGCAACTATGGCGGATATTTGCTTCCAATTAAGAAGCAAATACCAGAGTATATTCCACATAGAGAAACCCCCTTCTACGATTGCTCTTGAATTATGAACTATCTCTCGCGTATCTAGGAGAACAAGGCTAACATGAAACTTTTCTCTTACAGTACGACTCCTAAATAGAGAAAAATCTCCTTCCTAAACTACGCCTATGATGGCTTGGTCGAACTAGAACTCCTACACTATAAATAAGACATGAGGTTGGTAAGCTAAGTACGCTACAAATTTCATGTTTACAACATTACGCATTCTTCAGATCCCTGCATGACTTTAGCATCGGAGTGCCATCAGCCACCACAACGGTGGTCCGTTGCTCATGTGCGTTACTTGTACAAGTCAACGAGACTAGGTCAAAGCAGGAAGCGAAAAATGACTGCATCAGTTTGGCGCATCCGTGCGGACGACAAAGTTCTTAACTTTTCACTAGCGTCGTCTCCCTTCAAAACCCAGAGAGATGGTGATCACTAGGTCACGCAATAATGGAGAACAAGGGGACACGACTGCCGCTTTCAGCGGTTTCGATCGTGCACGAGCAACGAACTTATGCCCCCGTTCCGACAACATCAACGACAGACCTAGAATCGATATGCTGTCATATCAAATAGAGCAAACCGCCAAGGCGATGGAAACTCATGCGACAAAATTTACCACCTGTTAATGGAGACCAGGAGCAACACGGGCTTCCGTCTCCGGAAGATGGCAGGGAACAAACACAATAAAGTCAAGCCCTCGCTGGTTTTCATAGGACTAGGGGAGGCTGCGCGGCTAGCGCCGAGCCCGCCGCCAGAGCATAGAGGCTCGACCCTCAGAACCCCCTCCGCAGAGGGGTCATACTGTACCGCCTCTCCGTCCCACCATTTGTGGATCGGATCATGAATGAGGCTCTTCCTAGGAAGTTCACTCCCTCGAAACCCGACTTCTATGACGGAACCACCGATCCATTCGACCACTTGCCCTATTACCAGCACGTAATGACCCTCAAAGAAGGATCCGAGTCGGTGATGTGCAGAACTTTTCCCACTAGCCTGAAGAAGTCAG
The DNA here is from genome assembly GCA_003290165.1 of Berberis thunbergii. NCBI lineage: Eukaryota > Viridiplantae > Streptophyta > Magnoliopsida > Ranunculales > Berberidaceae > Berberis > Berberis thunbergii. Next base: position 162,656 of record QNQO01005661.1, on the reverse strand, counting down.
CACTGACATGGTTCCCCAGCCTTTCGCCGAGGTCAATCGATTTTTTCAAGACGCTGACAAAGAAGTTCCTGACACGTTTAGTTGGGAGCCAGTGTTTCCAAAAAGCACTACATATTCTCTCTAAAGCAGAGATCCCACAACTCTTAGAGAGTATGTCACGCGCTTCAACGAGTTGACTCTCATTGACGGATGCAGCGCCGACACAGTCGTGACATCCTTCACTGCGGGCCTCAATGAGGGAAAGCTCTACGAAGACCTCATCTTAGAGCCCTCTCTGGACATGACAGAGCTCCTCAAGAGCGCTTAGAAGCACATTACCTTGAAGGAGCTGAGAACCGTAAAGAGAGAAACCAAAGCCGAGAAGAAGCCTTCCTTTCCTAAGGACAATAAAGAGGGAAAGGGACATGAGGACAAATAATAGAGGAAGATAAAATGTAGTGACAATATGTCAGACCCTAGTCAGACCAGGCCAGAGAAAACATTCAACTACGTTGGATCCAGAATTGTGATACCCCTTAATCCAGCCTATCGGACGTAGTAAACTCCATAAAAAAACTGAAAAGATCTGAAGTGGCCCCTGAAGCAGCGCGGAAACCCCGCCAAGCGTGACAACGGCAAGTACTGCACGTACCACAAGGAGGGTGGTCATGATACTAACGACTGCAAGAGTATGAGGTATGAAGTTGAGTACTGGATTTGCAGGGACTGAAAGAATTCTTGAACTCTGAGAAGCGACCAAAACGAACCAGGGACCGGGGGAGTCAATTAAAGAAATAGAGAAGGAAACTCCAGGGATAATCTTTGTCCTTCATGGAATCAGACCAAATGAAGACCAGTCATACAGGTCTTGCAAGCGGACCTTACTGGAGATGCGGACACAGTCCGCGGATGAGGACAAACGCATCTGCCACGCGAGGATTCAGAGCCCCATTCCCACCTTGACCTTTACGGACACAGACCTCGAAGGAGTCCGAGCGTCGCACAACGATGCCCTAGTCATCTCGGTCTCTATTGCAAGGTGGGAGACGAATATAGCTCTGGTGGACACAGGAAGCTCGCTCAACGTCATGTTCTACAACGCGTATCACAGTATGGACTTCAAGGAGGAAAACCTAACACCATTGGATCACCCGCCGATTAGATTCAACGAGGAGAAATGCTTACCCTTCGGAAAGATAAGGTTAGCAACAGTAGTAGGGGAGCTACAACTAAGAAAGGTCTTGTTTTTTAACTTCATGGTAGTAGATGCACCATCAACCCACAACCTTATCTTGGGAAGACCATGGCTCCACTAGATGGAAGCAATAGTCTCCACAATTTATTAGTATGTTAAGTATACCGCTAACCACTCTGAAGGGACAAATACATGGAGATCAACCTATGGCACGAGGCTGCCATTACATTGCACTGAAACAAATAGAGTGTTCCCAGATTCAACTGAGTCTTACGGAACAGCTTGAACCAATGCTAGGCCGAGTGATAGCGGATACACAACAGTCAAGCCATATAGGAGAGGCTAAGGCAAACGGGAACACAACCCCCTGACCTTCCGTCGGTGCGGAGATTAACCCCTCTACAATGTTTACTTGTCAGTAACCTTTGTAACGCCAGCAAGTCTCGCCAATTTGCTGGAGAACGCTAACTATCCGCAAGGGCCGTCCGAGTTCACATCAGGGCCAAGATCAATCTCTCTCAGTCAACTGTTAGTATTTTTTCGATTGTTTATTTCCCTTTCCATAGTCAATGTAGAGTTTTAGTTCTTAAAGGTTTATGTGATTTACAATCATACGAGAAGTAAAGAAAAAATTACGAAAACAAACTCTATTGATTACTCGAAAGATGTAACAACAAGCGCCTTGAAGAGGATATAAAAGACTATATACTACAAGCATCTGAAATCAGTGTGACATGAAGTAAAGACTCGCTTAGACGATCTAACTACGTAAAGGTATCTGAGAAGGCTAGAGTGGGCAAGAGCAGGATGAAAATATCATGATCAACGCTTCCGCGGACATACCCCTCAAATATGGTCTGAGGTGGTACCAAATCGACAACCAGAAGTACCATGAAAGTTTACTGCCAACTCACAAGCTTGATCCCATCAACCAGATGAACTTGGGACAAATATTAGGTAGACTCGGAACACATACGCCCTTCCACGCAAGGAAGACGAATATTTGGAAATCAATGGCCCACTCCGACAGGTCATGTCCAATTCCACCCCAACCCGAATGCCGACTTCCAGCGCAACGGAGCTAATTGAGAAGTGGTGGAGGCAGGTGCTCGGACAATGGCTGCTTGTGCTATCCCTGAAATTAAACATTTAGGAATAACGATTGGGCACCAACACATGAATGACAGACTCTTCCCTTGGGAGAGAATTCGTACTATAACGCATTATGAGAAGAAATTACGAGATCTACTATGTGCCCACCCAGAACAGGTGATCGCGCATAACAGCAACCATCATTGTGCATGATTAGTGCAAATGTCAGAACATTCGAAGACTCCATTGCTAGAGACTCCCTTCAGCCTTTGGAAATTTCAAAACATTTTCTTCAAACAAGAACATTACAGGAGATAAAATTTGCGAAAGATAGTGCCTAAAATGATTGGAAAACACCATTATATAGGCATAATGGTTCACCAAAAGGGCATTCCTGCAGTAACTGCCAAACATTGAATATCGTAAGGGAAGTAAAGAGACGGTGGTTCCCAAGGAAACTGCGCAAACCACGTTCGTTCAATTAACGCCACGCGACCCCATCAATCGAAGGGGAGTAACCGGTACTCAACCGTTCCGCAGCTTACGCTGTACACGTGTCATTGTGCGATTTATGTCGTACACATAGCGCAACCGTACTAGAAACCCTAACTCTTCTTATGCGGGCCAAAAGGCTCAGCCCACCATTCAAACATTATTCTGTTACATGCTTGGCACGGGCACAAATCCAAATTAGCCTTGACGCACGAATCGTACCTACGGATCGCTATTTATTTAAGATAATGTTGTCCACACTGTGCACGACACTAGCAGACATGGGTTCGCATGCCCTCAATCATGCAGAACCCCTCTCCACCGAGTAAGCTTAGTTAGCCAAAGCTGATGACGACGACTTCTAATACATCCCGACACCTAGTCCGCGTAGCGTGGATCCCAATGGTCTAGGAAGTGAGAGTCTAATTAGCGCTATCACTCCTGGTGTCGACGACTTGTCAGGGATCGTTGCCTCCTTCGCGGTCAATGATCACCAAGCCCGATCAGGTAAGCCTAGCTGGTGACGACTGGCAACGAAAGCTTCTGATCAAAGCTCAGATCTATAGCCCCCACTGCGTGAGCGTAAATGGTTTGGAAGATGGAAGCCTAGTCAGTTCTGAACTGATTTCGATGGTTCGCCATGGGATCACTGTTTTTCAGCGTGGCCACCGAATCACCAATTCTGAATTTGTGGCCCCTACTGCGCAGGTGTAGATAGTTTAGGTGAGAGCCTAGTCAGTCCCGAACTGATTCCGATGGCTCGCCATTGGACCATTTCTTTTCAGCGTGGCTGTCGAATCACCAATCCTGGACTTTTAGCCCTCATTGCGAGAGTGTAGATAGTCTGAAAGGTGGGAGCCTAGTCAGTTGCGAACTGATTCAAATGGCTCGCTATGGGACCATTGCTTTTCAGCATGGCTGCTGAATCACCAACCCTGGACTTGTAGCCGCCACTATGCGGGTGTAGATAGTCTAGAAGGTAGAAGCCTAGTCAGTCGCGAACTAATTCTGACAGTTCGCCGCCACGAGACAACTGTTTTTCAGTGTGGTCGCCGAAAACTCACAAATTTGTAGCTTGATACGCACATGTGTAGATGATTTGGATGTTGGGAGCCTAGTCAGTCTCGAACTGATTTCGACGGCTTGTCATAGAATCACTGCTTTTCAGCCTGATCGTCGAACCCCTTTACCTTGGACTTGTAAGTCCCCACCGAGCGGGTGTAGATGGTTCGAAAAGTGGGAGACTAGTCAATGTTTGATTGATGTCGACGACTCGCCACGAGACTATTGCTCTTCAGCGTAGTCGCCAAATCATTACTCCCCAAACCTGTAGCCCAATTGTTCGAACATAGATGGTTCGAAAGTGGGAGCCCCAAGTAGCTTGCCACGCGACTACTGCTCTCCTTCAAAACAGCGGCCGCAGAGAAAAATCTAGCTGAGTCAGCGTCTTCACGCTCAAACGGACTACTCATTCTAATATCAGCAAAGGCCACTCGCCCCGATTCATAGATTCTCCTGCCAGTGTCCGGGTAAATGCTACATAGAATGTCAACCCGAGCTTATGACATCTGATTCAGCACAAACGCTTTGACACATACGCTCAACCATCGCAACTCTCCCATAGCAGCAGCTGCAGTCGACCAATCAAACAAACAAGACAAGCCTCAAGTAGCTTACTTTGGGGACAAAACACATTTTGGGCAACCCAACCCTTAGTTAAACTGTACGGAACGTGCCCAGTATCGAACATGACTACGCAACAATGATCTCGAGTCATTTACAATATAAAGCGGTCAAACTCTCTACTACAGACAGACCACTTAGCGTCTTATTGATTCAATCAGCCTATGTCAAAGCAAGACGACAAGGTGAAATGAAAAACATGCAATAGAGACGAGCACAAAACTTATAAAACTGTTTTCATTATCAGTCAGAACGGAAAGGGTACAAGTATACAAAATTTACTCCTTATCAGGAGAAGGTACATAAACAAAAGAGTTAGGCCTATTGGAGGAAGGAGTAAAAGCTGCTTCCGCATGCACAACAATCTGGGCATCAGGGCCCGAACTGTCCTTCTCGGCCGATGACGCAAAGGCAACAAACAAGTTTACATACGACATTTTGTAACGGCCGAGGTCCCATTTCGGATGTTCCTCCTTCATCAATGCCAACAACTTCAACCTACTGTGTACAACCCAACGGAACTCGCATCTGCCTTGTTCCTGCAGAAGCTCTTCCTCTCGCGCCTTCGAATCACCAAGGTCACGCTCCAACAGCTTCAACTTGCCAGTCAGCGCGTCAACTTGAGACTGGTCATCGCAACACTAAGCTCATGCCACTTCAGTTCGAACTGGTCCTCGACCTTACTTGCCTCTTGAGCATTAAACTCCACATTGGATTTTAGTTGTTGCTTTTGAGTAGCTCAGTTAGCCTCCTTCGAAGCATTCTCTTCAGTAAGAGACTGCAGTTCAGAATACGCCTTAGCCGCTTCTTCCTGCGCAACCTTTACGTCTTGGTAGATTCGGTTGAACTCATGCTTGAGTTCGTCTCTCTCGAATACTGCCTCTGCCAGATCATGTTGAAGGGCTTCTAGACGAGCCCTCTGAGTCTCAGCGACCACGGTTGATCGATCTAGCCTCTTCTCCCCAACCTGCTTCTGCAGTCGCTCACTTTCATAAAGCGCATCAGAGTACATCGCCTGCATGTACGAGAAGACACACTCCATGGTGTATACCCTCTCACGAGCCACCTCGACTTTCGTCCCAGCAACGGCCACCTGGCTCAAGTGGACATACCCGACATAAGGTACTTTAAACCCTTATTCATACACCTTTCCAACGTATCCTTCTCGGATTTCGGAGCTCAATCCATCAGCCAGCTGTGACGCTTACTTATATGCTTTTGTTAGAACTTTAAATCATCGGGTAGATTCACAAAACATGTCGTGACATCATCTTACAGTCGGCGTAACCCTTCAGCCGAGGGGAAGTCAACAATTGGATTACACGCGAAATCACACTGACGCCAACCTCCTTTGTTCTGATCAGGATGATCCTATATTCGTTAGGCCCCAGTTGGGCCAGAGGAATCCCCAGAAGATCCAAGAATTCTCAGATCCCGTCTAGAACGGGAAAGCGCATTCTAGTTTGAAGCATTCCACGATACAAACAGATGAACCCTGCCGGTGACGACATCAGCAAGGCCAGGCTCAGAAAGCAACCTATCTTCGCAAACCTCTAGACCCTTGGCCAAGGTTACGTTATCAAAAAGATTTTGTTGAGCCATGAAGAAGACGAACAGAGCGGTAGTTTCAAAAGCAAGGAAAATAGAAGAGTTAGACTCTGCACTACGAATGATCTAAATAGGGATTAGGTTTTCGTCTCTCTAAAGCGACGTATGTTCAATTAATGCATCGCACGACTCAAGCAACGATTCAGACTCAATCATCATCATGAGCGGCGTATCTTTTTAAGAGATGACTTAGCGAACCGATGTGACGGCCCACTAACTCGGGGGAGTAGCTGATGATACATAAAAACGGTCACATCCCTGAGTCATACACGTGTCATGATGATCTCGAGGAATTACAGGCCCTAGCGTCAGCCCAACACTGATCTGGCCCATGCTGTTCTAAGCTCGCCTAATTCAGTCCATCAGACAGACCCAAACTTTTACAACATGCTCGGCCCATACCTCTCATAGCTATCCTCAATACCCATAAGTCCTACTAAGGCAAGTATCTCGAGGATCAGCTTCGAACGGGCAACTACAAAGGCTCTTTGCTTCCTACTAGGAAACAAATACTAGAGTACATTCCACACGCAAAAATTTCCTTCTACAGATTGCTCTTGGATTTGGAACTATCTCCCTCGTATCTAGGAGCACAGGGCTAACATGAAACTTCCCTCTTACAACACGACTCCTAATTAGAGAAATATCTCCACGAAGATCTCATTCCTAAACTATGCCTACGATGGCCTGATAGAACTAGACTCCTGCACTATAAGTAAGATATGAGGTTAGTAAGCTAGGGTACGCTACAAATTTCATGTTTACAACATTACGCCTTCCTTAGATCCCTGTCTGACTTTAATATCGGAATGTCATCACCCACTACAACGGTTGTTCGTGGCTCTCGTGCGTTACTTGTGCAGGTCAGCGGGACTAGGTCAAAGCAGGATGAGGAAAACGATTGCATCATGTATGAAACCACTTTTATCTATTGATTATTGAGGCTCCTCTTGAAAACCATGATATAAGAAGTCCATCGAATCCTAGTTGGAAAAACAACTTTCATATTCAATAAACACCTCTCTTTTCTACTTTGAGGAAGTTTTTTATTTTTAAGTATTCTTCGATATGAATTCGCATATTGAGGACTAGTTTTGTATTTTATTCATAGGATTTTTCTGAAGATGCATGAAAAATTCGACCCATTAATTTTTCCTCAAGATACATGTTTATATCTCGAGGTTCATCTATAGGTTATTATTTGAAGGGCATTTTGGTAATCAATGTGAGCCTTTTGACAGTCAACGCACATTGACTGTTAGTCATAGAGGAGACTGCAATAGTGTTAATGGGGTAACTCTAATTAGCTATCTTTGATAAGGGACAAATCGCAAATAACTTAATTTTTTTTAAACATATAATTATACATTTTAAATTAATTTTTGCACCTTAACTTTATAGATCAATTTGATTTGTCGCCATATATTTATCTTTTGTGCTCTTAAAAGTAGCTTGTTGGATCCATTTTTTTCCCCTATAGATTAGATGAAGTTTTGTTATCAATTGGTGTTTTGTATAGTTATTTATATATTGTTTAAAATTTTTTAAAAATATATGTTAAAATAATTATTATTATATTTTAATTAAGGATTATTTACATTTTGCCCCTATTATAAATGCCTTATTCAGCTTTACCCCCTATTTTAATCATATTGCATATACCCCCTAAGACCTGGGTAGTTAAATCGCTTCGCGGTCTAGGAGCGATTTTCAATTAATCGGAAATAGTCGAAAATAATCGGGAATAATTGGGATTTAATCGATATATTTTTTAATCATATATTTTTAAAATTTAATCATAGTCGTATACAAAAATAAATAATCAATCAAAATACTATAAATTTCTAATTATATTACTTCACTAATTCATATTGGTTGCTTTTCTTCTAAATTATCTTCTCCACCCAACAAAATGTCGCCCTCAAGAATTTGTGCAACTCTAGCATTTTCAATTTTTTCTTTTTTACATTTTGTAATGCTTCGGCACACTTCATTTGCACATCATTCTGCACACCAGGACATGATCTTACATTCCCTTTCTTATGCGCAAGATGTTCTTTAAATCTTGAATTCCAAAACTAATTTGTGTTTTGCAAAACTTGCACCATATCAAATTTTTGTTGCTAGGTACTCTGCATTTTCCCCATTTCCATGCTATGTCATCAGATGCCTTTTTCAAGGTACTTGATTCTATGTTGAATTGGTACAAGGGTTTGAATTACCTCCAGAAGACATGTCTATCATAGTCATTAAACAATTAGTCAATTTAAGAGCTAAATTTGAAGAAAAACAAACACAAAATTTCAAAATCCAAAAATGAGCAAATCGGAAGCCCTGCCGATTTTTTGCCGTTTTTAGTCGATTTTCCTGTGTCCGCGAAGCCTTGCTGATTTTTACACAAACCGGAACAGTCTAGTCCCGTTTTTCTATTAATGGGCGATTTAACTACCCAGCCTAAGACTACTTGACTGTCAAACACCTCACGTGTCATCATTCCGCGTATTTTGGATGACGAAAATATCATTCACGTGCATATCACTCACGATGTGAGAACCTGTTGATCCCAACTGTCTGTTAATTGAATCACACACGTGGACGACAAAGGATTACATCTGGCTGATCATACCCAGTTGGAGAGTGATTGGCTTGAGCAAAGGTATTCAAGTTCAAAGCTTTCCATGGAATTCGAGTTCCTCACATGTTATTTTGTTGTAGATCAAAGGTATTTGAAGTGGAAAAGCTTTAGCAAGCCCAAGTTTTGAAGTTCGGGTTTCATTACATAAAGGTAAGTGTTATTTCATCTATAGATTTTAGTTTAGAACACCATCATAGAGGTAAGTCAAGTTAGCTATTTTCATTCATCATTTCAGTGGACATTTATTGAGAGTTGCAGGTCATCTTCGACCTCTCGCAGACCCTGTTCTGTTTTAAGGGGCATTCTTAAATTCAAATTTATTATATGGAGTTAAGTTACAGTTATTTATTATAAAGGGGAAAGTATAATAAAAAAATTTGTGTTTTATATGCACTCGTTCAAAATCTTGCATACTTCAAACCTCGTATTCACTTGTTTGATTGTACTCTTGACAACATGGGATCAACAAGAAAAACAATTAAGTGTTATTAAACTTCCTCCCTATTACAAATTACTAGCAGTAACTTAACCCCATATAATAAATTTAAATGTAAGATTGCCCCCTGAAACAAAACAGACCTCCGTGAGGATGAAGATGATCTGTAACTCAAGCGTAACTTCAAAACTTGGGTTTGCACAAGTTTTTCTACTCTAAATATTTAATCTACAGTGAAATAACTTGTAGATGTAGTAGTAGAAGCAGAGGCGAGTGTTATTGTTGAAGTGAAGAGTGTAGTGGTGAATGAGGGGATTATCCTAACGACCAATGGGAAATTTAAATCTCAGCCCTCAGATTTTAATTGCATCTGCCTACGTCAACTTTGAATCTCAGCCTTCAGATTATGAAAGGGTATTTTGGATAGTAAAATATGACATTTTTGAAAATAGCACATGCCTTGACTGCTAGTCTTAGGGGGTAAATGCTATATGATTAATAATAGGGGGTAAAGCTGAATAAAGCATTTACAATAGAGGGCAAAATGCAAATAACCCCTTAATTAATTAACTATGATTCATTACTTCACCCCCTTCAACAAAAATCCTGGTTTCACTTACCAATGGTGTTCTCGAAATCTACACTTGACACCACACCAACACATATTATCTTGGGAAGTCATATTGTCTCCTAATACTTTCTTACGGCATGCAACAAAAGGTCCCTTTGGTTTCACCACTCTTCCTGATGGCAATTACATGTCTCAGTGTTATGCCACAATCAAACTCTTCATTTCTTCTCAAACCATTTTCTCGGAAGGGACTATTAATCTTAGCCGAGCTGACCTTAAGGACCTGGCAATTTGCTGAAATGTGCCTCCACAAAAATGTGCATATTTTGGGGGTCCTAAATTTGTGTTTACATGTATGTGGATTGCGGCCACAATTTTTTATTGTCCACCAAGGCCACATTTTTTGAGTTTGAAAGGGGCCTCTAAAATCTTAGGGCTGGCCTTGAATCTTAGTGAGGCATCTAATATACAACCCTCATCCTTTTATGTAAGCATACATTTTTTATTTCATCAAAGTGCTAAATGAGAGTTTTTTTTTTTTTTTTCCATATAGTTTCCTTACTTTCTTTTTATGAGGTCGTTTATCTAAGGTATCACTTTACTTACAGTGACTGAGGTTCATGGAAGGACTTTTGGAGTATGGACGCTTTTGACTTGCACTCTTTGCTTTCTCTGTGCCTTCAACCTCGAAAACAAGCCGCTCTACTTTGCAACATTTCTATCTTTTGTCTATGCCTTTGGCCATTTCTTGTTGGAATACCTAATCTATCACACAATGGCCATTGCTAATCTGACAACTGTTGGTATCTTTGCAGGTATAAGCATTCTCATAATAACCAAAATTTATTTTATTTTATTACTCCTTTTTGGATTGATGTGCTCTAGTTTTGTTTACGCTCTTTATCTTTCCATTTTTTTGTAATATCATTCTTTGCGAACTTGCTATTGGTTTTTATTCGAGCACTATCAATTCTTAGAAATTAGTCTTCAAGATGGTATTCATGTGTGAATTTAAGACGGATATTATTGCCGCTGATATGATTTTGAGAGAAGCAAAGTGAGACTGACTAATACCTCAGATTTTTGGTGCACATCCTAGAGTTTCTTAAGAAACCTCACATTGATTTTGCATATGAAACTGCAACAACATCAATGAAATATGCTTATTTTTGTTCTGCGCAGAGTAATGCGTAAATGACCACATAGCGAGCTATTTTTCTAGAGGATTCTGCTCTAGCATTCCATTCCTACATAAAACATTTATTGATTTTTTGAGGTTTATTTTGAATATAGGCGAGAGCTTTCAATGTCCCACTTTTCCACTTCATTATAAGAACCGATTCTTTGGCAATTTGTTTGAGCGTGTTTTCATGATATTAGTGTGTTTTAGATAGTAGGTTCAGGTTGACGAAGCAACTTGACAAGTGACTATTTTTGGGTATAATAATTTTTTTAACTTTCCTGCCTTTTCTGATCAATTATCAAACTCGTAAGTAGTCTTTTCAGACTGTTGTTCTGTAAATTAAATTTTCATCTTTCTAACTTGGATATGAATTCCTCCTAATTGTTTAGTCAAAAGTATTTACTATTCTATGATTACCTGCTCAATATTTTCTTGATGGTTGGTCATCTTTCTAGTCAATGTTCCCTAGTCCTCAAAAATCAGTCACAAAGCATGCTGGTCAGGTTTTTGGATCACATACTTTGAACCTGGTGTTTGCACAAAACTGTGAACATCTACCCTTGTGCCAATGATTTAGTCTACCATTCTTCTTTTTTAAACTTCTATTGTTTGAAAAATTTTAATCAGTGAATGACTTCTTTCCCCAAGCATTCCATTTCGGCTCATGAAATATTTTTTGGTTTTAATCAGGTACGTCGATAATATGGATGTTGTTGCAATGGAATGCCCATCAACCTCGAGCTCCATTGAAAGTGCAATGAAAACTTATCATTTATTCAAATTTTCATTGTGTGGGAGATTTAATTGAGCTCCAATTTTTCTATCTTATATTGCTACTGTCCGTGTGCAACAGTGGATATTGTTTTACCTATAATTCATTGTAAAAGAAGGAATGTTTTTGTTTATGGTATGCACTGATGTTCCAAACGGCAGTTTGAAAAGAAATAAGAAATGCCAGACAGCAATTGTTAGAAGAAAAACAGAAATCCAGACCTGTTATTGATGAAGGAATGTAGTTGATACAAGTTTTGCAAGCATTTGAGAGGCTCGACTCTCTCTCCATGTGTAGAGCATCAGCTCAGTTTACAGAATTCTCAATGAATCAAATATGTATGTACCCTCTTCTATTTATACAATGTACATCTTTACAAGCAACTTGACAAACTGTTACAACTGTTATTGCATCAAGTTGAGCAACTTGACATCAAGCCATTTGACAACACAGCAGAGCAGCAATTAACTGCTTCAACTTGACAGAGCAGCAATTAACTGTTTCTAACTGAGTTGTATCCAATTGCTTGCATTGTATTCTTGTTAGCTGACTCCACTCCCCTGTTACGGCTTGTGTACACCTGCTTTACTGGTAGCCTAACAATTCCTCCCCCTAGAGCAGCCACCTTGTCCTCAAGGTGAAAATCAGGAAACTGAGAATTAATCATTGAAAAATCTTCCCAAGTGGCCTCAAAACTGGGCAAGCCCTTCCAGTGAATGAGAACTTCTACTGTGGGACTACCCCCCTTAGGCTGCACTTCCAAAACTATTGCCGGAGTTACCATTAATCCCATGTCTTCGTTCAATTGTGGAAGAGGGAATGATGCATCAGCACATTGGCCCTTGGCTCGGTGCAATTGAGATATATGGAATACAGGGTGAATAGCAGCAGTAGGAGGTAAATCTAATTTGTAAGCTACTTTCGTTCAATTGTGGAAGAGGGAATGATGCATCAACACATTGGCCCTTGGCTCGGCGCAATTGAGATATATGGAATACAGGGTGAATAGCAGCAGTAGGAGGTAAATCTAATTTGTAAGCTATTGTCTCAATCCTCTGTAAAATTGTACAAGGACCATAATACCTGGCTGCCAGCTTTGGAGCAGTCTTGCGAGCCAAGGATTGGTGGCGACAGGGTCTCAACTTAAGAAATACCTTATCTCCCACCGTAAATTCATCCTCACGCTTGGAAAGATCAGCTTGTCTTTTCATACGTTGCTACGCCCGCAAGAGATGCATGCGTAAATCATCAATAATTGCATCTCTTTCCATCATCAATTCCTCCACATTTGATACAGTGACACTCCCCTTGTCAACTTTCAATAATTGAGGAGGGTCTCGCCCATACAATGCTTTGAATGGAGTGCATCCTAATGAAGTGTGGAAAGAAGTATTGTACCAATATTTTGCCCAAGCCAACCAACGAACCCACTGTTTCGACTTATCGGACACAAAACACCTCAAATAAGTTTCGAGGCAGCGATTAATCACCTCGGACTGACCATCGGTCTGGGGATGATATGTCTTGCTACGCTTCAAAAAGGTTCCGTGAAGACGAAACAACTCCTACCAAAAATGACTTAGCAAGATTTTATCCCTGTTAGAAAGTATGGAGGTGGGAACCCCATGTAGTCGGACCACTTCCTGAATAAATGTTTTGGCCACAGTGGCAGCTGTAAAAGGGTGACTTAATCCATTAAAATGAGCGTATTTGCTGAATCAGTCCACTACCACTAACACCGTATCCACCCCTTTGACCCTCGGCAGTGATTCTATGAAATCCATAGTAATTTGTTCCCAAACGTGAGCTGGCAATGGAATGGGCTGTAACAGGCCAGTAGGTGACACCGCCATACTTTTGTTCCTTTGGCAGTTCTCACACTCTCCTACCAATTTGGCAATATTTGACCTCATGCCAACCCAATAAAACTCCTTATAGCCATTCTCTGGTAAGTTCTGGTTTCTCCGGAATGACCTCCTACCGGTGTGCTATGGAACTCAGCAAATAAGATAGGGAAAAGAGAAGATTTTCGTGGAAGGACCACTCTACCTTTGTACAACAACAGTCCTTGATGTATGGTGAACCCCAAATGTGAGATATTGTGCTCTTCTATGTCACTTCTAATATGCTGGAAGATCTCATCTGCGGCCACCTTTTGGCACACTTGCTGCCAATCCATCCATTGAGGCACCACTAGTGTTCCACATTCCGAAAGAGGAGCAATTCTGGAAAGAGCATCAGCAACCACATTGGATTTTCTTGGCTTGTACTCAATCTCAAAGTCATAGCTCATCAACTTGGTCACCCATTTTTGGTATTCTCCCCCTATCACCTTTTGTTCCAGTAAGTATTTTGATGCGCTATTTTAGTAGCACACAACTTAATACCCTGCTTTGTGATTGTAGTATAGAATAAGTAGGGATCGTTCTAGACCAGGGATTAGAGGGTTTGTCAATTAACACTAACAACAACTAAAAGACAACTAACAACCTAATTAATTAAATAAAGAGGATTGGATTTTCTAAATTAAATTATGATAATTACTATGAAAATTACTATAAAGATAATAAAACTAAAGGGATGGCAAAGATGAGAAATTAGCTAAGGGTTTATCTCCGCACACCAAACATATGCTTATAAATCAATCTTCAATAATCACTTGCTAACTCGTGAGAGACAATGCTCAAGACTAACCGTGACCGCATTGCATTAATCTTATTATTTTCCCAAATTCGTTGAATTAAACTAAGCGTCGCTTTCAAACTATTCTTATCATGCTATCTAAATAGGAATCACAAGTTAAGTAACAATAGAAGATCATTAAGTTTTGTGAAAAATATGAACATTGACTAGGCAATTACAAGTATGATCAACATTTTGTTCTTGCCTAGGTTTTTACTTAACCTTACCAACGTTCCTTGATATTTACTACTTGTGAATACATGATTATAACAATTAAGTGAAACTTTCTTATACTCTAGTCCCAGATCCTAGCATGCTTATTAAGTTGACCACCTTAACAAACATACACAAAAAAGTTATCTATAAAGCAGTTAAGCAAAACACAATCACTAATAGCAAAGAAGATTAAATTCAATTAATTTATAAAGCACATGTTCGGGGCTTCGAATCCACCCTAACTAAGAGGAGTTTAGCTAGACATATTAATTATGTTCAAATAGTAATCCATAATCAATAATCAAACTAAAATAAGTAAAAGAGTTAAATGATGAAACAAAACACTATAGTCTGATCCGTGGTGGTAGAGAGTGGAATTTGGGGTGCAAATAGTGTCATCTCTTCTTTCTTCTTCCTCACTTCGCGATCTGCTTCACTTCTGTTTCCTTTCGATCTCTTCTTATGAAACAGAATGAGAGAGATAAGGGGATGACGAGGGACAACGAGAAAGAGAGGGAGTTCAGGCGGTGGCGTTGTGGAAACGTTTGGCGAGGTTGTTATTTCGAAAGAGAGGGGTTACGGTCTGATGAGGGGTATGGCGATGGTTGGATGATGACTGAGACAGACATGGGGGAAGATAATGGCTGCGGCTGTGGATGAGGACGGTGACGATGGGTTCAGGACGATGGCTTGATGGTTGTTGTGAAGGAGGACGACGACGGCTGTGAGGATGGGTTTTCTACAGAGAAAAGATAATGAGATTGAGGGGCGGTGTTGGGCTGCTGGCTATGCTGCGAGGATGATTGATGAGATGTGGTTTTGATGGCGGGGTGTGGATGGATTCTGGGTGACGACGGCTAGGGTTTGGCGAGGAAAGCCGTGGATGGATGATGATGGGTGACGGCTTGCTGTGGTTGCAAGCGTGATTGCTCCAGGGCAGATATCATCCCTTTTATATTTGTTTTCTGCTTGG
Organism: Berberis thunbergii; assembly: GCA_003290165.1. Classification (NCBI taxonomy): domain Eukaryota; kingdom Viridiplantae; phylum Streptophyta; class Magnoliopsida; order Ranunculales; family Berberidaceae; genus Berberis; species Berberis thunbergii. The sequence continues at coordinate 147,139 of QNQO01005661.1, read as the reverse complement.
TTTCCTTCTTTGTTTGGTTTCATTGTTGGTGTGATTTGCTTGCTTGTGTGATTTCCTTGTGCAATTAGTATTTCTAAATTGCCAATTTGCTTATATTTTAAAATATTGTAATTGGAAACCTATACAAACATGAAAATAACAATTAGTACTATAATTAACAAGTAATAGCTAATAATATATAGAAATATGGTACTAATTATGCCCCTATCATATTTCAGACTTTTCTGATCCGTTTTTTACCACAAGCTTTTTACCCAATAAATAAGGTCTCCATTTGGCAATGGCAAACACAATAGCCATAAGCTCTTTTTCATATACCGATTTCTGTCGTGCTTGGGGTCCAAGGACTTGACTGAAATATGCAATTGGTCGATGATCTTGGATCAAGACGGCTCCCAAACCATACCCCGAAGTGTCTGTTTCTATCACAATTTTTTTTGAAAAGTTTAGCATTGTCAAAACTTGTACTTGCGTCATACTCCTCTTGAGAGCCTGAAAAGCTTTTTCTGCCTCCGGATTCCAGCCAAAGTTATCTTTCCTCAATTGCTCTGTTAATGTCCAAGCTATAGCACCATAACCTTTGAAGAATTTTCGATAATACCCAATCAACTCCAAAAAACCTCGATGCTCAGTGATATTTTTAGGTGATGGCCAGTCCAACATTGCGGCAATCTTTGTTGGGTCTACCGAAACTCCTTGTCCGGAAATTACATGCCCCAAGTAAGCTATCTCCCCTTTCCCAAACTCACATTTCTTGCGATTAGCGCACAAGTCATGTTTCCTTAGTAACCCCAACACGGTATCTAGATGCTAAATGTGCTCCTATAATCCTAAACTGTAAACCAAAATATCATTGAAAAAAACTAACACAAATTTCCTTAAATGCAGCCTGAATACCTCGTTCATTAACGTTTGGAAAGTCGCCGGTGCGTTTTTGAGCCCAAACGACATTACCAAAAACTCAGTGTCCTTCGTGCGTTCTGAAAGCGGTTTTCGACTCATCCCCTTCTCTAATCCTAATCTGGTGATACCCTGACTTGAGGTCCAACTTGGAAAAAATGTTGGCACCATGGAGCTCATCCAACAACTATTCTATTATTGGTATAGAGAATCTATCTAGAACCGTCTCCTTGTTTAGTGCTCATAATCCACACAAAACCTCCAATTGCCATCCTTCTTCCTCACCAATAGTACTGGGCTTGAGAACGGACTCTCGCTGGGACGTATGATTTGGGCGGCCATCATTTCGTCAACCAACTTTTTAATTTCATCCTTTTGACATTGTGGGTACCTATAAGACCTTACATTCATTGGTGAAATACCCTCTTTCAAGCAAACAAAATGTTCATGACCTCGAATTGGTAGTAACCCCAACTGACTTTGAAAAACATCTTGGTTCTTACTAAGAATTTGCTCCACCTCATTTGGCACTGCTTCCAAACCTCGCGTTAGTGGTAGCCAAGCTCCCAAATTCAATCCACAAACCTTGTTGTTCCTGTTTGAGTGCACAAAGCATTGCCTTCAAGGAAATTAATGATTTTCCCAAAGTCAGATCTCCCTTCAGCACCACCGTCTCCTTCCCCATCTTGAATTTCATCACTTGTGTCTGCCAATTGGTGAAAGTTGGCCCCAACAAAACCAACCATTTCATGCCAAGGATTACATCCGAGCTACCTAACCTTAATGGCAAGAAATCTTCTATCACCTTGACCCCTGAAAGTTTGAGTAACACTCCCTTGCAAACTCCTCCATTCACAGTTTATCCTGACCCCATTGTGACCCCATACACCCCTGTTGTCGAAATCGGAAGCCCCAATTTTGTCACCAAATTGGTTGAAATAAAATTGTGGGTTGCCCCACAATCTACCAACACCACCACCTGATTTTCCTGAACCAACCCTCTCAACCTCATCGTCTTGGGTGAAGAAAGACCAGCCACCGAGTGAAGAAAGACCTCAACGGCTGTATCTACTTCCACCACTTCCAGATTGGCACCCGATTCCTCAAACCTTTCTTCCTCTTCACAATCTTCCTCATTTTGGACGACCAACACTTGAAGTTCCTTTCGCTTACACCTGTGATCAGGTGAAAATTTCTCGTCGCACTGAAAACACAACCCCTGCTCCCGCTTGCTCTTGATTTCCTCATCGGTGAGTCGCCTAAACTCGCCTCTCAATTGAGTTTTCTCCAAAGTTCTTGAATGTCCAGAGAGATCGAAACCCTTAGGGTTATCTAAACGTGTTTTAGCCTTTGGTCCTCCCTTGTGTACAAACAAGAGATTGTGTTTCTCTTCTATTCGTTGGGCCAATATCATGGCCCGACCCAAACTATTCAGTTCCAATACCCTCAGTTCAGCCCTTATCCGTGGTTTAAGCTCGTTAATAAATTTTCTTATATACACCTCATCAGGAAGAGCTTCAAGTGGTGCTGACATGGTAACAAATCGTCTCCTATAATCGGCAAATGTAGTTTCTTGCTTTAATGCTAAAAATTGTTCACACAGAGACTCTTCACTCGTTGCTGTAAATTGATTTAAAACCATTCTCTTAAGCTCCTCCCACAACACAACCGGTCTTTTTTTGTGCTCCCATTGAAACCAAAGTAGTGCATCTCCCTCAGACCCAATTATGGATGCTTCTAATTTATCTTTATTTGTTTAACGATGAAGGGCAAATAAACGCTCAACCTTCATAATCCAACCATCCAGATTTGATCCATCGAAACTCGGCATTTCAAGCTTTCTATACTTGAGGTCGAATCGATTTCCTGAATGAGTTGTTCCTCCCTCTAACTCCCTAGATTGTTCAGAAGCAGAGGCAGCTCGAGAAGCCTCCTCTTAGAGTCTCACTAGCTGATCTATTTTCCGAGCCATGGAATGGAATTCCCTTCTCAAGGTCCCTATTTCTTCTTGAACCCCCCCTCCCTCAATTTGTTCTTCCACAATCTCTACCCTCGTAGACACAGTCCCCTGACTTGTCGACTTCCTTGTCATCCCAAGATTGTTGCTCTGATACCAAATTTGGTATGCACTGATGTTCCAAACGGCAGTTTGAGAAGAAATAAAAAATGCCAGACAACAATTGTAAGAAGAAAAGAGAAATGCAGACCTGTTATTGATGAAGGAATGTAGTTGATACAAGTTTTGCAAGCATTCGAGAGGCTTGACTCTTCATGTGTAGAGCATCAACTCAGTTTACAGAATTCTCAATGAATCAAATATGTTTGTACCCTTTTCTATTTATACAATGTATATCTTTACAAGCAACTTGACAAACTGTTACAATTGTTATTGCATCAAGTTGAGCAACTTGACATCCAGCCATTTGACAACACAGCAACTTGCCATAGCAACTTGATAGAGCAGCAATTAACTGCTTCAACTTGAATGAGCAGCAATTAACTGCTTCTAACTGAGTTGTATCCAATTGCTTGCATTGAATTCTTGTTAGCTGACTCCACTCCCCTGTTACGCCTTGTGTACACCTGCTTTACTGGTGGCCTAATAGTTTACAAAGGAAGCCATTTATCATGCGAATGTGATTGCAAATGTTTCGTTCAATTAAGCAGATTAACATAGACTGAACAAGAGGTTGTACATTCACTAACAATTACAAGCATCTTTACTGCGTACTATTTCCTCAACATGCAAAGAAGGGTAACTTATGGTGATTGAGATTAATGCTTCGATAGCTTTCAAGACTGATCATCTTCATTACTTCTGTATTTGCTATACTGAAGCATGGAATTCACGAGCTATCGTGTGAAAGTCGTCATAGTTTATGTTTGATTTTTCTTTTCTTCACAGTGGTGATGATAATAGCGGCCTTTTTAGAAAGCTCGTGTTGGTGTCCTGAAAACACTGTAATGAAAAGTTTTCCAAGCATACCATTTCAGCTCATGAAATATTTTGTTGATTTTAATCAGTTACGTCGATAATATGAATGTTTGTTACAATGGAATGCCCATCAATCTCAAGCGCAACTGAATGCTGAATGAAAGCTCGTCATTTATTCAAATTTTCTTTGTATGGGAGATTTGATTGAGCTTCAATTTTTCTATGTTGTATTGCTGCTGTCAGTGTGCAGTAGTGAATTTTGTATTACCATAATTCAGGGTAAAGCAAACAATGTTTTCATCTGCAAGGAGACCCATTTATCATGGGAATGTGATTGTAAATTTTTGGTTCAGCTCAGCTGATAAAGTTAGACTGAACGAGAGGTTGTACATTCAGTAACAATTACAAGCATCTTTACAGTGTACTATTTAATCTGGACGCAAAAAGGGTAACTTATGGTGATTGAGATTAATGCTTTGATAGTTTTCCAGACCGATCATCTTCAATATTTCCGTGTTTGCTATAATGAAGCATGGAATTCATGAGCTATCATGTGAAAGTCAACGTAGTTTATATTTGATTTTTCTGTTCTTTTTTCACCAGGGTGATAATGATAGCCGCCTTGTTAGAAAGCTCGTGTTGGTGTCATGTAATGAAACTGAATTTGATTTCCATATTCACATAACAACATTAGAGCATCCACAACCGAGAGTTTTAGCATCTCACCCGACCGTTACCCTAGACAATGCTGAATGTGAGGGTGCATTGGAAATTTGCAAGTGATCCAAAGGCAAAATGCACTCTGATTGCCTTTCGAGTTTCAGCATCTGAGTCAGTATGACAATCGTGTCTTTATAGGCATCTGGAAGCTCCTATATAGGATCCAACGTTCTAAAACCGACATTTGCCTTCATAAGGTGTGACTGAACTATTTTATAATGTACTAGAGAGTTGAAATAGCCACTTCTGAATTTGGGTGAGTTCTATTTGTTTTCTCTCTCAAGTTGAGCATGAAACAAGCGTCAGATTGCAGCAGCTTTTATTCATTTGAGTGCTAAATATAATATAGTTCGGACTGATTGTACTATATTTTCAAAATTCTGATTAAATGTAAACTGAGAATGTCCATTCATGTGAATAGGCTAATCAAAAGTCTTCAAACACAATTGCCCAGATGTTAGTGAATATCATTTTTGTTTCAATCATCCTAATTTTCTTTTCGCCTGTATGTTTAGTACTCACTTCATCCCTATATTAGTTTCAAACCCTGATTCATCTTCACCGCATGCATCATGGTATACTAGTTAGTTACGGGTAGTCTTTATTTTTGCATGTGGTAGCCGAGATTAAAGTAGGGGTGCATATAACAGCCACCAAATATAAACACTCAGAAAAGTTGAAACTAGAAGTCCTGATTAGACGAAGGAAATGGCGATGTCTATGTCGATGTCGATGGTGAGATCTGGATTCCAGGCTGCTCTTCGAAGAAGCGGAAGGAGTCGTGCTCCATCCAAGAGGAGCTTCTCTTCCTCTGCTAATCACGATGATGCCTGTGAGTCTCTCTCTCTCTCTCTCAACGTTCTAATCTTTCCTCCAATTTAGGGTTTTTATACGTCAATTAGGGTTTCCTCTCTGTTTATGTTTTGATCTATCATTCGTTTTTTGAACTGATGAACCATGGAATTGGTTTTGATTGATTGAATGATGAATCAGATGAGACTGCGAAATGGGAAAAGATAACATATCTAGGAATTGCTTCTTGCACCATTTTGGCCTTCTACAACTTGTCAAAGGGTCATCCCCACTTCGAAGAGCCTCCTGTAAATCTTCTCCTTTTCAATTGTATTTGCACTTTTGGAATTGTCCATAGGTGATCACTTCAACTTTCTGTATTAATCCCCTTGTTGGTTCGCTGAATCTTGCAGGCGTACCCTTATTTGCATATCAGGAACAAGGAGTTCCCATGGGGTAAGAATTAAATCTTCATCTTTTTTTTAGTTACTTTGATGTTTAAGTGCATTGCAAATTGACAACTTTAATGGATTGGCATGTGCTATAGATTATTGATTAATCCCACATTGCGATATCGGAATGCCGCACTTAAGAATAAAATTTATTGAATTTGTGTGCATGATTAGTGCGCTAAGTAGTATGTAACATAACATAATTTTAAGTTGAATGTTCAAAGTCTTATGCACCCAATTCTGCATGAATTCCTTGTTGATATCATTACGACAATCTTGTGGACCTCCTTGACTAATAAAGCACCATTGCATATTGATGTGTAAGTTATTTGGTCTCTTTAAGATTACTTATCCCTCATTTTCTTGCAAGTCATCTAAATTTCTCTAAAACTCAGAATAAGTGAAGACTGTATAAAGTAAATATTTGAAGGTTGTTAGACCCAGTTTCATCATTATTACCTGTGTAACAATGACATGGGTAGTCGGATACATGTGTCTCTGTTGGACTCATGTACAAAGATGTTAAAAACATCGACACTTCGAATTGTCACTGTTTGGGATCCTTGTGAACCTCCAATTTTTAGTGCATTTGCTTTTCAAATATGTGCTCATGTTATGATTTGTATTGCTACTACTACTACTACTACTACTACTACTATATAAATGGCGATTTCACACATTCCAATCTGTCCAATTGTTACTCTATTCCTTGATTGAGGCTCTCAAACATCAATTTAAATCGGTTGAAGTCATTGGAAGTTGAGAGCTTAGGCTAGTAGCCAGTAAGACAGGATGTTTTCTCAACCTGTTGGGACCTTTTTCTTAGCTTGTTTGTTTATTCAGTTAACCCTATTGCACCCTGATTCCTGTGATATATTCATCACTTAATGCTCAAATTTCCCTGATTGAACCAAGATCTATATGATCTCACTGATTTTCTTGGATTCCATCGAAGTCCCTTTAAATCAACCCCCTTTTTATAACTTGAGAGTTAATTTAACCCCTTTTGAAAAAAATCACAATTAACTCGTTTGTCAAAGAAAAGTTGTTGAGAAAACTAATGAAACATCCTTCCCCACGTAACAACTATACTTGTTTGGCATGGAATTTTAAATTGTGCTTGAAGCAGACTGGAAGCAACATCCAATCTCTCACAAGAAGTTTTCTGCTAACTTCCTTCCTGCCTCCTTCAATTATCAAGACTACAAGCATGCCTGGTCTCGAGCTTTTCTTGTTCCTTCTCAGAACTGCTCGCACTCCTGGTTTTTTTTTCTTTTGCAAGAAGTTTAAGCAACCTTCAATTCCTTTATGGTTTCAGCATAAATGGTGGAATCATTTCGGTGCTGAAGATTAGATTCTTCCTCCTCCTGTCATTGAAGGATGGTCCCTTTTCAAGTCCAAGTTTGAAGCTCCAGCTCCCCATCAAGTTCAATTTGACATGGATTTCCTGTTGGGATTTCTCTGTCTCTGCTCTCACTACAATCAATCAGTCAGCTCAACCTCTTCTATGGTTCTGCCGACGATTCAAGATTAAATGGTGGCCGACCTTCGACCACAGTCATGCAACCAAAGATGGTGTCATCAGATTCTTCTCTGGACATCCTGTTCCAGCTGCTCCTATCAAGCCATCTCAAGTTCCAACTCAAGCAAAGCTTCTTAAGGATCATATTAAGAAGCAACTCTGCGGCAAGCCAACGAGAGCCCAGCTCCTTGAAATGCTCTCCATAATAGCTTCGAAAAACTTAGATGAGGAAGACGAAGCTACAGAGTCCTCCAGTGGACCCTCCAATGAGGATGACTGTTATGACATCTTTCTGCCATTCACGTCACCCTGACCCTACAAGAATTATGGCGTCTCTCCATAATTGCAAGTATCTGCCAGCACTCGCCAGTAGACAAATTAGCTTTCGGCCACAGTATCCGACAGCGTTTATTTTATTGTTTACAAAAGGACTCGTGAATCTACAGTTGATCCACTCATCCACAAATGTCAAAAGGTGAATAGTATTCTCCTTCCATGATTACAAGACGACATCTAGGAGATAAGCCTCCAGCTCATCTCTTTCTAGAAACCTTATCGTTTTTAGGTTTTCGTTTCTGTCTTTAAATACAGCCTTATGTCTTGAGGTTTACTCAGACGAATTTAGAACCCCAACCTTTTATGTAACCCTAACAACTCTACTACTGTAAGCCTTCCCCTCTTATCCTGTAAGTCGCCTATACATATTTCAATAAAATCACCTTATCTATTTATGTTTTGTTTTCAAAACTTTAGCTTTTCATCTAATCTCTGATCAAGATCTTACAGTGAATCTCTAAGTGGAAAACAGGAAACTGTCTTAGAGCTGTATCAATCGATTGATTTAGATCAAAGTTCATAATTAGTATAGTGTCAGTGTAATGAAAATATAGTCACAAAACTCTGATGCCGTTCATTAATTCAGTTTGATTGGATTAAATTTTTTTTTTGGGGGTTATTTTCTTTTACCTAATTTCTCATCTGAAATTAGGTCACTTCAATCTGTTCTACCTCTATTATTTTATGTTTTACATCTTATGATATCATCAGTCCTTTTCTGCTACCTTTTACGGAAACCACTGACCTTGTATCTTAATTTTATCATTGCCTCTTTTAATAAGCGTGGTTCAAGTGTAGATTGCATTATTTACAATCTCTAGATGTAAGTCAACCATGTCTTGGTTCCCTAGTTCCACTTAAGCAAGACCTCAGCACAAATAATCTAGAATCACAATCTCAAGTTTAGCTAGTGGTTTATTTGGTTCACAAAAAGACAATCAAAGAATCCCATAGTGATACATAGGCAGTAAGAACCTTTTTAAATATTGAATTGATGGAAAATTGTGCACTTGTCCGATGCGAAAATATTATCATATAGTTTTGTTGTATTATTCATTCATATGCAGCTATATCATTTGAATATCCGTTCCAAGACAGTTTTCTATTTGTTCTGTACTTGGGTCTTTATTTTCCTTGTACTCACTTTATAGACAAAATATAGTTTTGATGATATTTGTCTTGGTGGCATTTTTTTTACTAACATTTGCTTCATTTCTACCAGGTCCAGATGGTCTTTTCGAGGTTAAACACCATGATCATTAGCTTCAAAATGACAGGAGCACATTTTCTGTGGCTTTTTTTAGAAGTCTTTATTCCCGTGACAAAATTGTTGTGTGTTCCATTTGTCTTTCCTTTAATAAGGTTTGACGACTTGTGACAAGAAATTTACATGGTTTATTCATGGATTTCACTGCAATTATTCTTGAGTTCCAATGACTATTACTATGAAAAACCAGCATATTTTCTCAAAAACCAGCATATTTTCTCAGGTGTGAGCTAGTTCCTAATTTTAGCTTCTTATTGAAGTCCTAGAAAATTTTATTCACGACCAGTGTAGATTGGGATTATGGATGAAATAAAAGAGGTTTTTGAATTTAAAACACGTGCTTTGATTTTTACATTGCTGAGATTCTTGCACCCACTTCTATTGAGATGATCTGCCCCAAATGCTCGAGGTTGAACTGACAATTCTTGATCTTTTGCTGGGGTTGGGGAACACACAAGGTGAATGATGCGTTCAAATCTGGTCTACTCTAAATTTGATATGCAAAACAAAGGTTAGATTGTCAAAGACTATTTATTTGGTGGCTGAACGCACTCCGATATTTAAGTCAGTAACTCTGTTGGAAATTGAGGTAAATTTGGATAGGTCTCAGCTAAAAATTGCATACATTTGTCGAATATTCTCTTTTATATAATGATCGCTATCAATTCTCTGTGCGACTTAAGTATATGAGGCTTATAGAGGGGAGACGTTTGTTGTAACACTATCTTCCTTTATGAAGATGTGTATTTGGGGGAGTAATTCTATCCACAGTTTTTTTTTCAGTAACATTCCTCATCTTCAAGGGAGAACTCTGTTTGGCCTGGGTTGGAGTCTCTAACTATGATTTATTCTGATGGGCCCAATTTAGGCTTTTACGACTGGATTCGCCCTTTTTGGGCTTTGTGAGTTGGTTTGGTTTTGAAATATTTGGTCCTCGTGATGGGCAATCTTTGTCACGTGTATGATCGCGATGGTAGTCTTATTTGATGTATCATTAGCTACTTCTCTCATCGGTTAGTGGGTATGTTGACATGACCACTAACTCGACAGTGATTGGACTTTTGATTTCATCATTGCATTTAATGTTGTTAACAACTTATGATGAGGTTGGTATGCCGAATCTTGTTCGTTTTTGCGCACATTTTGGGACTTCGTGCATCCATTATATCTTGCACGTCATTCTATGAGCAATCACTTCATTGTTCGACTATATAAAAGGGGGCGTGATAGCTTTGTTTTTCTCTTTACGTTATTTTTTTCATTTTTTTTGTTTTCTTCGCTCCTTCATTCATTTTCAATGGATGGTGAGGTTTTCAGCGTTTATGAAGTGTCATTTTCGCCCAAAAAGGCTTCACAGGCAACGTTGGAGGTGTTTGTTCCGAGTATTCTTTGCAATTCGACCTCGAGATAGTTCTGCATAGGTAGAACAATAGTCATTGTCGTCCAAAAATTGGTTATATTGTGCTTTATCCGTGTATGTTCCAGTCTGGGCTTCGATTTTTAGTCCCGGAGATAATTTAGGACTATTTAGATTTTCTAGGCATTCCTCCTGCTCAAATGGGTCCCAATAGCTAGAACGTTATGTCTCTACTTATGCGAGAGCCGTTTTTACTGGCATTCCCTTGATTGTTAGAGTTTTACATTCGGTGGTTGACTTTTAGTGACTAAGAATATTTGTTTTTTCTGCTCCCCCGCCTGTTTTGGGAAAGTGAGCTCTGATAGGGCTGTTACAAATCTCGATGTTCTTATTAGCATTGGTGTTGCTAGTTTGGCTACTAGGAAAAGGAAGCTTCCGAGGCTTGCTAGTTTGTCGAAGCAGTTGGCGACAAAAAGATACTTCAGCTTGTTATGGAGTGGTCTAAGGATCCAAATAATACGAAAACCCTGGCTGACTTCAAGTTTAATCCATTGTACGAATAGAAGGTCACCAATTGTGGTCAGAGTTTTGAGGCTCTTCCTCATCATTCTTCTCCCATTCGTGGAGTTCTCTGTTTTTCCTCATACCCATCTTACTTCTCTTGTTGTTGCTGCCACTTCCACTTGTTCCACTCCTACCACGACCGCTTCACAGTGAAAAGGCAAAAGTGATTTTTTCTGTTATTAGTGTTACTGCGACCGTTTTTCCGGCCGTTGGGGGTGGGTTTTCTATACTTTCTGATCCCTAAGTTCTTCATCTACAGATTAGTTCGAAAGAGCCCAACCCAGAAGACATCCATATTAAGTCGGATGGGAAGTTTGGTTGGTTTACTGAGATTAACATGCAAGATAGTGCACGCAATTTGATCAATGAGTAACATAGGCGGATGGTGGAAATGGCTATGATGCTCGTACAGGAGCCTAGCTATCATCACGACCTCAAGCAGATAATGGATGGGATGAATCACCTCACCTATGCTAGGGTGATGGGGTCGAACTATCAGGCTGCTCGTGGTTAGGTTGCTACTCTTGAGAGGAATATGGCAACGCAGTTACTGGTGTTTTTGCATGTTCTTCGTCAGTTGGACGTGTTGAAAGCGCGGTGCGCGGAACAGGAAAAAGGAGTTGGGACTGCTTGGGCCTCTCTAAGGAATGTGGAAGTTGCGCGGGATAAATCCATTGCTGAGCTTGAGTCCTTGAAGACTGAGTTGAACGAAGTCGGTGCTCGCTGGACATGGTAGAGAGGGAGTTATCTGTTGAAAAGGTTGGCCATGATGAGGCCATGCATTATTTTATTGAGCAATCCGTCAGTCGTAAGGTTGCTGAGGAGCAGGTGGAGCATTTAACAACTGCACTTGATGGTGTTAAGTCGGATATTTCCGCAATGTTGACCACCGTTGAAGGACAACTTATTTCGATCAAGAACGAGCTTGCTGCAAATGAGAACAAACTGAAGATTGCGAAGGCAGCGGATTGGAGAAGAGTTGTTGACAGACGAATCGACCTTCTTGACTACATGGAGGGGATGGTCTTGATTTGTCTAAATATCGTGGTTTAGTTGACAAGTTTTCGAGGATGATGATGGCGAGGAATATGTTTCGGATCCACCAAGTGATTCGGTGGATTAAGAACCACCATTTCCTCCTCCTTCCGATCATGCTCCATCATTGAAGATAGAGCTTTATCTCCTCCTGCTGATGTCGTTTCCCATCCTCATTCGAATGCTCATGTCAAGGATACTTTGATTACTTCAGATGTTTCTTCTCCAACTGTTATATCTTCTTCTTCGGATGTAACAGAATGACGTTATCAATGACAGTTTTCTTTGTTGACATTCTTGTGTTTTGTCTTTTTTTTATTGTTTGTCGACTTTCATGTTCTTCCTTCATGGTCACAATTTTTTTATTGTCTCGGATCAATCACGGTATCCCATCATGCATAACAAATGTGTGTTGACTTTGTTACTCGTACTTTATATATTTCAAAATATAGGCTTATCTGTATTTATATTTTTGCTCGTTTCTCGACCATCTAAAGTTTTCATTTCTTTGATCTTGTCGATCAAGCCGAAAAGCTTTACTAGTTCGTTTTGTTTTACTTGTTCAGACTTTTCATATCTACTACATGGTTAGATGCGTTGGCCATTCCAACTTTTAAATGTTTTTTTAGTAAGTTTTGACCAATACACCAAGGCTTTTGTAGATCTCCTTCGTGGTCCAACGTACTAGTCGGGCCAGAAGGCTTTTAGCAATACGTCTTGACTTATACATCCAGACTTTTAGTTTACGACCCAAGATATTGGTCGGCCAAAAGATTTTTTACGAATGCATCTTAACTTATCCATCCAGACTTTTGCTTTGTGGTCCTACATATTTGTCAACCCAAAGGTTTTACGAATAAGTTGATTTATACGTCCCAACTTTCTCTTCATGGTCCAATATATTGGTCGGCCAGAAGATTTTTCACAAATGCGTATTGACTTATTCGTCTAGACTTTTACTTCGTGGTCCAACATATTGGTTGACCTGAAGGTTTTACGAATAAGTTGATTTATGCGTCCCAACTTTCGCTTCATGGTCCAATATATTGGTCGGCCAGAAGATTTTTCACAAATGCATCTTGACTTATTTGTCTAGACTTTTACTTTGTGGTCCAACATATTGGTCGACCTAAAGGTTTTACAAATAAGTTGGCTTATACGTCCCAACTTTCGCTTCGTGGTCCATCATATTGGTCGGCTAGAAGATTTCTCACGAATGCGCCTTAACTTATTCGTCCAGACTTTTACTTCGTGGTCCGACATATTTGTCGACCTGAAGATTTTACAAGTTGACTTGTATGTCCTAATTTTTACTTTGTTGTCCGACATAGTGGTCGGCTCGAAGGTTTTATGAGTAAGTTAACTTGTATGTCCTAATTTATATAGATTCACTTCATGGTTGATCAGACCAGAAGTTTGTTGCTTACGTCTGACTTACACGTCCTGACCTTTTATTCGTGGCTAGATATGCTAATTGTTTTGTATCGTCTGACTTTTACTGTTTGAAGATAAGATGGAGGGTTTGAACTCAAAGTTTTATTGATAATCCTATTTCAAGTGCTTAACAATCTATAGTCGCAGTTTTCGTTCTTTCCTTGTCCAGGACTTCTCGTAAAGTTAAGTTATGGTGTAGGATCCGCTTGTGAATATGCATTATGTCTCTCTGTTCGACTGTTGCTTGATTGATGTCTTATGATTATAGAGGGTTGATTCCCCCTTGTTGTTTGAAGAACACTTGTGTCTGATTATAGATCGGTTTTGGTTCCGTATTGCCATGGAGTATGCTTTCGTGTTGCTTCGTCTTGGATTGAATGTGTCTGTTTTTAACTATTTGCAACATCTTCCTTTATGATTCTCTTGTAGATAGTTTTCCATTACGTATACTTTCATCGCGAGGTAGCTAATGAATTCAGAATGTTTCTTGATCAAATCCTTGAGTGTGTGATCTTCAAGGTGTTCTGATTGGTGATTCTCTTGGCAAGTCGGCAGAGTTGAATCCAACACCGAATTGTCCAATCATGCTCACATCAGTGCTAGCTGCCAAGGCTTCCATGAACTTCTAGATTTCAAATCTTGCAATCATATCAAGTTTATTTGCCGAATCAAATTATTTATGTTGATTCCGTTGTTAGTAATGGAGGAGGCGTTGTTGGCCTTGTCGGGGATAATGTGGATCAAGCTCGCGTTCGATAGTGAGACCCTCAAACTTGAACAGCTGATTGATCTTCTCCAGAAGTGCAAGCTTCTTTGTATCTCCCATTGTGAGTTGTTGTAGTGGCTTTTCCGGTCTTGTTCGATGATGTTGGCGTTCCTACTTCGATTTAGATCAGCTCGAGTGGGCGATACCACCGATTGCTTATTTGATTGGCTGGATTGTTCATTTCCTCCGGCTATGCAATGTAGGAAATATATTAGTTCTCTAGGTTGTTCTTTTGATCTCGTAGCATCGTCTACCTTCTCTTTCCCTTTGGATTGCTTGTCTGGTAGTCCAACATATTCCTCGAGTCACCTTCTTTGAATCCAATGTTCAATTTAGTCTTTCAAATTGTAATAGTCTTCAGTGTCGTGTCTGTGATCCTTATGGAAAGATCGGTACTTGTTTTTATCTCGCCCATCCAGGCATCCTCTCATTTTGAGTGGCCAGTTGATGTCCTCCCATTTCGCCATGGACTTCAATATGCTTGCTCGACTCGTTTTCAAGACTATGTTGGTTTATACGTCCCTTGCCTCCAATTATTTTAAGTTGCGCAGAAATAAGATTTTGTGGTCATTCCGAGAGCCTTAGAGGGTTGAGTTATCACTGTCGTTGGCGGAACAAGAATTCTATAATCGGTTTAACAAGCTTCCCCGAATCTCGGTGGAGGATTTCCTTACTATGGATGCCATTACCCGTAGTGGCTTGTATTTGTTGGGTGAGGCGGGTCGCGCAGAGCCTACGGCAGATGGTGTTTCGGAGGTGACTTGCACGTGTTGGTGATGTGGATGTCGGCTCTGAAGCAAGTTCCTTTAAAAAACCTTGTGATACCCTTGTATGGGCGGACCTAAGGGGGAAGGTGAGGGAAAGGCCCGTGATGGCGAAATCCAATAGGCCCGTGGATCCCAAGAAGGATTGGGCGAGCTACCAAGGGGAGATTATAGTCCCACATCGCCTAGGTAAGGGAAGGGGATGTGCTATATATGTACGAGTTTGGATCTACAAAGTACTACGCATTTTAAATTCGTGCGGGTCTTGGGCCAAAAGCAGACAATATAGTACTCTGTGGATCGGGTCGTTAGAGAATAGTATCAGAGCCGGCCCTAGCCGGAAGTGTCCCAACAAGGACGTTGGGCTCCCTTAGGGGGGTGGACTGTGATACCCTTGTGTGGGCGGATCTGATGGGGAGGGTAAGGGAGAGGCCCGTGATGGCGAAGCCCAATAGGCATGTGGATCCCAAAAGGGGTTGAGCGAGCTACCAAGGGGAGATTATAGTCCCACATCGCCTAGGTGAGGGAAGGGGATGTGCTATATATGTACGAGTTTGGATCTACAAAGTACTACGTGTTTTAAAGCCATGCGGGCCTTGGGCCCAAAGCAAACAATATAGTACTTTGTGGATGGGGTCGTTACAAAACTGTAGGTCAAATTGCTTTTGTTGTTGTCAAAGGCTCTGGGAGTGTTAGCTTGATTGTTAGAAAGAGGAAGGTTCCCAGGCCTCCCATCCCTTTTAAGATGTTGGCAATTAGTCATGACCACGTCTAGAAAAACAAAAAGTTTGCCATATCGATTCGTGATGCTGTTAGGGTTCCTTCCCCTCATACTTTTCCAAGGAAAGAAGGTTGTGGTTCGGAGGATGACTCTACTGCCTGAGAAGATGAGGAGATAAATCAAGCTCTTGAAAGGAGCAAAAAAGAGATTTCTCGTATTTTGGATGACCGTGAGAAGAGTCTTGTTGCCTCGTACGATTTGCCTGTTTTGGCTGACCCGATGATTGATGACTCTCATGTTATTGAAAATAAAATGCTTCAGCTTGGACTTGAGCAGTCTGAGAATCCGAACAAAACCAAGACCTTGGATGACTTCAAGTACGATTATACATTGGAAGATCGAGTCGTAACTTGAGCTCAAGGCTTCAAACTCCCCGTGTTTCCTGTTGTTGCTAGGACCTCGGGATCACCTGCTACTCCCTCTGTTTCTCGTCCTATCTTGGTTGTACCTGAGAAGTTTTGCTGACCTTCTGAGATTGATGTGTAGGACAACGCTCGCAACCTTATTGGCAGTTGTCATCGGCGGTTGGCTAATAGGGTTCTCATGCTTGTACGTTTGCCACGTCATCGTATCGTCGAGGGTCTTCAGCACCTTATGGAAGGAATGACCCATCTTACTTATGCAACCGTGATGGCGTCAGATTGTAAAACTATCCGTGATCAGGTGGCACGCATCGAGCGGAAGCTGGCGGGGCATGTCTTGGTACTTTCTCGTGCTCTTTGCTAACTTGATTCATTGAGAACGCAGTGCATAGAGCATGCAAGGGCTACTGCTACTGCACAGACTTCATTCGAGGGAGCTCGAGGCTATTCGAGACAAGTTCGCTTATGATCTCGAAACGTCCGAAGTTGAGCTGGATAGGTTGCGGTCTCGTCTGAATGCTAATGAGAAAGACTTGTTCGACTGAAAGGCTGAGCGTGATGAGGCTACTCGTTTTGCCAGTCTAAAGGCTTTTGTGATGTGAATTGCTTAGTTGAATTATGAGTTTATTAAGGCCAAGTTTGCGGTTTCCACTAGACTTACAGTCATTGATAATGAATTGGCGTCGACTCAAGCCAAGCTGTCATCTGTTACCGAAAGGCTAAAGGCTATGGACGCAGAGGATTGGAAAAGAGTGGTCGATGGTTTTCATGACCTTTTAGATTTCCTTGAGATGCAAGACTTGGATTTATCCGAATATATTTGCTTCGCCGAGCAAGAATTCGACGATGTGGAGAAAATCATTTCAGATTCGCTGAGTGAACCTGTTGTCGAAGAACATCTTCAACATTTGTCTGAGCTTGCACCACCTAGTGATGTTGCTGCTAACACTGATGTTCCTTCTCAAATGTCTCTTTTGATTCATTTGTAATCTTTTTTTTAGAAGATCAATGGAAACTTGTATTTTGATTTTGTTGTGTCTAGTATGTCTAGTTTATTAGCTTTACTTTTGACATTAAAGGTAGAATTCTGACTCATTCGTCCGGATTTTTGTGCATGACTTCAGTGTTCGGCATACTAGTCATGTAGAAGCTTTTTTTTACGAATTCCAATTCTATATCTGGATTACGATGTCGTACATTATAGTCGACGAGGAAAAGTCTGGCTCATATGTGCTGGTACTTTATTACTTCATGGTTGATCAGGCCAAAAGTTTCATGGTTATGTCTGACTCGTTCGTTCGATACATATATTTATTTATTGCTCGATACTCTAGCCGTGTCGAGTACTTTCACAAGTGAGATTTTCAATTTGACTTTTTTTGTCTTGACTAAACTTTTGTCGTTTTGAACGCAAGATGGAGGATTGAGC
Source organism: Berberis thunbergii (assembly GCA_003290165.1). Classification (NCBI taxonomy): domain Eukaryota; kingdom Viridiplantae; phylum Streptophyta; class Magnoliopsida; order Ranunculales; family Berberidaceae; genus Berberis; species Berberis thunbergii. Next base: position 129,723 of record QNQO01005661.1, on the reverse strand, counting down.
GAAGAAGTTTATTGATAATATCTTTTTAAGTTCTCTACATGCCACGGTCGTGGCAGCTTTTCACCCTCCCTATTTTCCAACCAGTATGTTCAAGGTATGTTGATCTTTACTACTCTATACGGTCCTTCCCAATTTGGGTTAAGTTTGTCCACGCCTAGTTCCTTTGTGTTGAGCTGGACTTTCCGGAGTACCCAATCGCCAATGTCAAAAGTGCAGATTCTTACCCTGTTATTGTAATATCCAGCCATACGTTGTTGGTAGGCCGCTATTTTTATAGAAGTCGCTTCTCTCTTTTCCTCGAGGAGGTCTAGCCCAACTCTCAATGCCTCGACGTTATCTTCAGCGCAGAATTCTTCGATCCTGAACGTCGGCATACCATTCTCCACGAGTATATTGCTTCGAATCTGTATGCGAGGGCGAAAGGGGTTTCCCTTGTCGGAGTTCTTTTTGTTGTTTTGTATGCCCAAAGGACACCAGGTAACTCAGATGTCGATAATCCTTTCGTTGCCTCGAGCCTTCTTTTGATGGCTTCCAATATTGTCTTATTGGTGACCTCAATTTTCCCATTCACCTGTGGATGGGCGGATACTGAGAAGTGTTGCTGGATGCTCAGGTTATCACATAGTTCCTTGATCTTTTTGCCTTCGAATTGTTTCTCATTGTCCTTGATAATTACCCTTAGGATCCCGAATTTGCATATTATGTATTTCCAAATAAACTTCTCAACTTGGGCTTCTCATATCTTTGTTGGGGGCTTTACTTCTACCCACTTAGTGAAGTAATCTACTGCCACGGGGAAAAACTTCTTTTTATCGGACATGGGGACGATCCTACAATGTCCATTACCCATTGAGCAAATGGCCAGGGGCTACTCATCGAGATCAGGTTTTGTCCCAGCGTGTGAGTATACGGGGCAAATCTCTAGCACTTGTCGTATGCGCGAACAAATTTTTTTAGCATCTACTTGCATCGTTGGCTAGTTGTATCTTAGTGTGAGGGCTTTATGGGCCAACATTCTTCCTCCTGGGTGATTTTCTCATGTACCGTGGTGGATTTCCTTTAGGACATAGTTAACATCTTCGGGTGAAAAGCACCTTAGTAATAGACTGGTGGCAGATCTTCTGTAAAGTCTGTTGCTAATCATTGTGTATTGTACCGCTCAATTTCGTAGCTTTCGGGCCTCCATTTTATCTGCTAGGAGTTCTCCGTTTGATATATACGCCAAGATTGGAGCTGTCCATTTGTTCTTTTGATTTGTGGCGCATGCTTCTTCCACCTGGTTTTCAAGTATGAAACTTCCTTGCATCATGATGAGTGGATTATCATTATCTTTAGCTTGTGATGTTTCCTTTGCAAGTTCGTCGTTTCTTTTGTTATCCATCTTTGCGCATTGTTGAACGATCGTAATCTAGAAGCCTTTTATCAGTTCAGTAGTTTTTTTGTGGTAGGCTCTCATTCGGGGGTCTATGACTTTGAAATTGACGTTCAATTGATTGACCACCAATTTGGAATCAGTAAATACATTGATGTCTTATATTTCAAAGTGTTTTGCTAACTGTAGCCCGGCTATCACAACTTAGTACTTGGTTTCGTTGTTTGAGGCCTTAAAGTTGAATTTTATTGCCTTCTCCAACGCGACTCCTTCCGAGTTGTAAAGGACTAATCCAACTCTGCTTCCCGCCTCGTTGGATGTTCCGTCACAGTGGAGGATCCATCCGTGGGTGGTTGGTTTGTATTGCCCTTTTACGTTCTTGCTTTCTGCCCATTGATCGTTGCTTCCTATAAATTCGGCGATGAAATCTGCCAATGCCTAGGCTTTGATAGCGGTTTTGGGGGCATAGCTAATATCAAACTACCCAAGCTCTACTGCCCATTCCACCATCCTTTCCGATAGATCTGGTGGTTGCTCAGTCATGATTGTGATTGGATGTGCCTGGAAGTATGGTCGTAGTTTTCTTTAAGACATGATCAGGGCGATTGCCAACTTTTCTAGAGTTGGATAGTTGATTTCCACATCTGCAAGTGTTTTACTGATGTAGTATACTAATTTTTGTGCGCCCTTTTCCTCATGTACTAGCGTTGAGCTTATCGCATGGTCAAACACAAATAAATATAAATACAGTGCTTCCCCGTGTTTGGTTCATCAGTAGCTTTGTGCTCCCCATATACGCTTTTAGGCCATGAAAATCTTTCTCGCACTCTGCATTCCATTCGAATGTCTAGTTTCCTTTCAAAATTTTGAAGAAAGGTAGACATTTGTCTGAGGATTTGGAGATGAATCTGTTCAAGGCAATTATTCTTCCATTAAGACTTTGTACACCTTTTATGTTTGTTGGCGACTGCATGTTGAAAAGTGCTTGCATTTTCTTTGGGTCGGCCTCGATTCCTCTTTGATTGACCATGTACCCAAAGAATTTTCCTGATTCAACTCCAAATGTGCACTTCTCCGGATTCAATTTCATTTTATACTTTCACAATTGGGAGAAGGCATGTTTGAGATCTATGATGTGGTACGTTCGGCTTGAGCTTTTGACAAGCATATCATTGATGTAAACTTCCATCGTCTTATCGATGTGATCTTTGAACATTTTGTTCACCAGCCGTTACATCGCTCCTGTGTTCTTCAATCCAAAGGCATTACCCGATAGCAGTATGTACCTATTTTGTTATAAAATGTCTTTCTCTTGGTCGGGATGGTACATTTGTATTTTATTATAACCAGAGTATGCATCCATAAAGCTCAGCAGTTCGTGTCCGGCGGTTTCATCCACTATCTGGTATATTCGTGAAAGTGGAAAACTGCCTCTTGGGTATGCTTTATTCATATCGATGTAGTCAATGCATACCCTCCACTTGTCATTCTTTTTCTTTTCTAGTATTGTCTTGGCTAACTAGCTCGAGTAGTGAGCTTCTCTGATCATCCCTGCATTAAGTAGGCGGTATACTTGTTCGTTTATTGCTTGAATATGTTTTGGAGCCACCGACCTTCTTTTCTGCCGAACCGGTTTCTTGTTTGGGTTTACTTGTAATTTGTGAGAAATTATGGGCGGGTTCATTCCCACCATATCCTTCATCGTCCATGCAAAAACATCTTGATTATCTTTTAGTAGTTGGATTAATTTGTTGGCAAACTTCGGGTGAATCGTTGTGTCAATCCAGATTGCTCTCGTCGTTCAGTCGTCTAGGTAGACCATGGCCGTTTGTTCTTCTGATTGTCCGGTGTTCGGTCGATCCCCTGGGCTGGTTGGAGTCATATTGTCATCTGGGAGGTCGGGATATAAAAATCAGGTCATTAAATTGGGACACTAGTCTGACAATGTCATACAAAGCAAACTCGAAAACACAACATATAAGCCCAATGCTATTATACCAAAGCCCAACCACACCCATATTCAACTGCTATTCCATTTCATTCATGTATATCATGCTTTCAAAAAACTCAATACATTCACAACAATCGAAACCTCCAAAACCTCATGAGTGTCAAATCCTGAACTTGAATTCAATCACACACAATCGCCGGCATAATGTAACAATTCAATTCAAGATTTTAAAATAAATATTTCTCAAGGTAAACATTATAGTTACACTAACATGAGCGGAATGGATTTTCAAAACTCAAATCCTATTAACCGAAGCTCCCTATTCACGGAACAACGAATTCGGGACTAAGGAAACTTCCCAAAATTGCAAAGGCGAACTCAACAGTGAACAAACTGGCCGAAAACAGGAAAAATGAAGAAGTAACAGTCGGCGCATAGCTGGAAAATTACTTACCGGCAAACTAAACCTGACGACCACTCCGAGGAAGCCCAAAATTTGGTGAAAACTAGCCGAAAACCACTCTACTCTGATATGATTATCTTCAAACAACACAACAGGTCGGGGACTGGCTGGGAATAGGTCACAGAACTACCAGAACCGTAAATCGCAGCTCACCCGCGCTATCAAAGCTCGGATTCATGCCGGAGAACCTCCCTAACAGACATGCACAATTGATTTATTTGAAATTTCAGCCAACCATGAAACCACCCTTGCATGTGGGGTTTGTAGGTTCCAACCGACGCCCCAACCACTACCTAAATGGTTGGGAGCAGCGCTGCCTACTCTGGCGGTGACAGCTCTGATCAAACCCACACTTTGATTTCTCTATTTTTAAGGCGGAAAACTCAAGCAAGAAGGAGAGGGGAGAAAGAGGGAAAAATGAGGAAGAGATGATGAGATTTGGGTGGAGGAAACATTCAAATCGCTCGAACACAAAGCCGGCGAAAATGAGACGTCGCAGGGAAGATGCTCTGTAAAAAAATGAAAAATGAAGAAAAAGAAGAAGAAGAAAAAGAAGAAGAAGAAGAAGAAAAAGAGGGGGAAAGCCTGTTTTATATGTGGATGGCTATTTGCCCCTACCAGATTACTAAGGATACCCCACCAAAAAAATCCAGAAAAAAAATAATGAATTTTTTTTTCTAAAACATCATTTAATTTCCCAAAACTTTAAAATCATTGTTTTTAAATAAAAAAAATATCAATTACAAAATGGAAAATAATGGGTGCTACACATGGCCTCATCATGGCCAGCCTTCTCAACAGAAAACTCCCTCTCCGCAGCATCTAGCCGATCACGGACTTCGCTCAAATCAGTTCTCAAACCCTCAAGCTCAGCAGCAAACTTATCTTGTGAAGCCTCCACCGCCCTTGGAAAGGCTCGAACAACCCCAACTACCTTCTCATGCTCCGTGCATTACGCTTTCAACATGTCTAACTAATGAAGAACGTGAGAAAACACCAGTAACAGCGCTGCCATCTTCTTTTCAAGAGCATCCACCTGACCACGAGTAGCCTGATAGTCCGACCCCGTCACCCCAACATAAGTGAGATGGTTCATACCATTCATTATCTGCTTGAGGTCGTGATTGAGATGACTGCTAGGTTCCCGTATAGGCATCGAAACCCTCTCCATCGTCCGCCTATGCCACTCATTGATCAATTTGCCTGCACTATCATGCACGCCAATCTCAGTAAACCAACTAAACTTCCCATTTGACTTAATACGGATGTCTTTCTGTTGGGCTCCTTCCAACTAATCCGTGGATGAAGAACTCGGGGATCAAGAAGTACTGAGGCCCACCCCCAACGGCAGAAAGAACAGTCGGAGTAGTAGTGATAACAAAAAATCCATTATTGCATTTTCACTGTGAAGCGATCGTAGCAGAGTGGCAATAGTAACAACAGAAGTTAGACGGGCAAAAGGAGAAACATGGAGCTCTACTGCATTATCAACACGAATGGTAGAATAAGAAGGATGAAGAGCTTTAGAACTCTGACCACGATCAGTGACCTCCTGTTCGCACAATGGATTAAATTCGAAGTCGGCTAAGGTCTTTGTCGTATTCAGATCCTTAGAGCGCTCCACAACAAACTAAAGCATTTTGTTGTCAATAACTCAAAGATCATCATCAAACCACTCAACAAAGTCGGGCACACCATGAGTTGAAATGAATCTCTTCTCACTATCATCCAACGAACATGTTACCTCTTTTTTGCTTCTCTCCAGCGCTTGATTCATCTCCTCGACCTCTTCGAGAGAAAGGCGATTCTCTTTCCTACCCTCTTTATCAGATAAACTCGGACGAGGAGCAATCTGAGTAGTACCATGAGTGGAACTAGAAAGTCGTTTCCTTTTGGCAATACACACTACAAGAAATTGGTAATTTTGCGACGGCTTAAAAAACTGCCGCTAAATACTTTATTCAACGACGTTTTCTCAAACGTTGCAGAATAATATTATTTAACAACGGTTTACAGTTAATTGTGACGATTTTTAATGTGTTTATAAATAAAACATCAAGGGGAATTACTATTTAACGTTGTCCTGGCTGTAAGGGCTTGGCTGTCCAGATTTTTGAATCAACAAATAACGAAAAAAATCTCCCCTTTATCTCTCACACTCTCTTTGTTCTAGGGTTTCTACACTTTCGAAGAACCGTTATTCACGACTTCATTTTGGCTTCAAGAAAGGCCAAAGAAGCAGGTTTTCTCTCTTCTCTATCTTTCTTGTTGCTTGCTTAGCTTTGCTTCTTTGTTTATTGATTCAGTGATTCACTCATCTCTCTCTCTTCTTTGACTATTCAACTGCTCTGAGGAGATACCAAGCTGCGGTGTGGCTTGAAACCTTTATGGGAACGCTCGGGCTGTCGAAGCAGCCATCGGAGTCCAAATTAGTCTCCTACTTGAGAAATGGTCTTGTTCTCTGCAATGCCATTAACAAGATCCAACCTGGATCATTGCCCAATGTACAAATAGCTCAGATTTACTGATTCAATCATTTTTTGGTTTTTTATTGTTCTTTTTGTGTTGTTTGATTTTGGTTTGAATTGGGGTTTTTAGGTTATAGAGAGTCATTCGCTCTCACTCACATCGGAAACCCAGCAGTTGAATGCAGGTTCCCATCAAATCAAGTCAGATTATTTCCTACAACTGAAGGTTTGGTTTTGAATGACCTTTGAAAACCATTTTTCTTTTCGCTGGAATGTTAGTGCAAAATTGAACATTGTAGTTGGCTTTGGAGTTTTGGGTTTGTTTGAGAGGAGAAACAAAGTACCCATTTTTGAATATTGGCTTTTGATGTAACTGGTTCAGAAATTTAGTGCTTTAGTAATATGTTACACTAGTTACATAAACTCCATCCGAGTTAGAATGAAAAAAAAAAAAAAAGAACAAGGGTTTTGAATAGAGCCTCAGGGCATAAAACATGTATAATATGTTGGCAAGTATTCTAGAAATGGGAAATTAAAGGAACTAGGAGTGGAGCTGCAATAACATTGACTGTGTGTCTACTGTGGTGTTTGATTTCACCGATTAATCCAAATATATGTCTAAATATTGCAAAATGTGGTAAACAATAAAAAAAAACCTCTAATTCGATTAAGAAGAAGAAGAGAAAAAAGGAACCTACACTGTCTTTCCCTCACAAATAACATGCAAAATCCTATTGCAAACACTTCTATGAAGTGATTTGTGCTTCTATGATGTTGCCAAGAAGGACCCAATCGACCCCGAATTTATTTTGAACTCTCTACTTCATGGAAGCACAAACATGATCTATTCACTTGCATTCGCTTACAAAAAAGGACAGTTTGGTAGTGAGATGATCCACACAGATTACCACATAAAAAAAAAGACATTTTGGGTTGATCCAATTGGCAATTGAAGGTATCATTGTTGTTTCATCTCACTCTCTCACTGAGTGTGTGTTTGCTTTGCAGATAAGAACAGTTGAAGTAGGCAATGTTTCAGATCTAGCCAGGCAAATAGAGATTCATGAGTTCTTCTCCTTCTCTGGAGAGATTGAACACATCCAGATCCAGTAATTTCTCTTGATTCATTCATTCAACTTCTTTCTTTGTCTTGTCTTGTGTGTTGTTGTTAAATCAACTTCTTCTTGAGGTTTGTTTTCAGATTCAGATTTGGACTTGTTTTATTCTAATTTTTATTGCAGTGGTGCTTGGAGATCCAAGCTTGCATTTGTCACCTTCACGGATCCTAAAGCACTCAAAATCGCCTTCTTGTTATTGGTATCTATTATTCTTCACTTTGTTTGCTTCAAATCTTCATATGCTCGCTCCTATTTGTTAGATTCAAATTCAATCCCAAATATTCAACTTAACTGATGAAGAGTCCTCTATGTATGTGTAGAGGAGCATTATGAAAGATATTAATTGGGGGTTCATCAAGTGGCGAGAGCCATTCATTTCAATCCTTTTTGTTGATTTTAGTTGATTGACAAACTGACCAAGGAGGTTACCAAGAACAAAGATGATGAAATAAAAAACAAAAAGGTTGAGTATTTGAAGCCAAAACAGCAAGCACAAGGTGCTGCTCATTTACCTTCTCCCTCAACTGCACGTTCAAGATGTGTAGAAACAACTTGTTTTTTTTGCGCAGGAAGCTGAAACTAATCGCTCAAGATGTCCAATGCCACATGTTTCCTATGTGGAGGAGAAGCCTAAACTTAAGAAATCCCCTAGTGTAAGTTATTCAATATAAGGTTGGGTTGGGTTGCTTTTCTCTTACATCCATTTTCATTATAAGCTAGATTTTTCATTTTCTTCATTCGGGTTCTTTATGGGTGGGTTGTGCAGGAATCAAATATGTATCATCAATGCTAAAGGAATGATAAAGCACCTGTTGTTCAGTGCACCAAATGTACCACAAAACGATATTGCATCCTTGCTTAAAGTTATGCTTAGTATTCATTTTAACTTTTATTTTCATACTTGTCCTCAATGAATTCATAGTCATGCATTTTCTCATCTAACTCCTAAATGGATTTAACCTATTAACTCACATCATCAATGTCTTTAATTTTTCACTATCTGAATGCTAACTATTTATTATTATTTTTCTTTTGTTCAATTATGTTTTCAATCACTATTTCCCTTGATGGTTCTATGTTTTATATTTTCCCTTGGAATGTTACTTCACAATATCAATTAATTTGTTTTTACAATAAAAGATAAACATACAATTTGTCATGAAAACGTACCAAAAAGCTTAGAAACAGTTGAAACAAGTCATAAATCAAATAAGTAGTTTATTTCTGATTTTTCAAGGTAAATCCTCCTTAAAATAAGTCATCCCCCACTTTAAATCCTCCTTAAAATCGGTTGCAGCCATAAAATTACCTCCCGTTCAATTGTGGATGTTATAGCTCTTAGACAATGTTTAGCCAAATGATAATATGGGGAATGGAGGATTGAAATATGATCTTATTTTCAATTCATTGTTCTTAGATTCCTTTGTTTTGGTTTTGTGGTGAAACGTACTCATATTTTTTTGTGATTCCTGAATGCAGGGAGAGCATGATCAGTGATGAGCACCAAAGCTTGTGGAGTATTTCGTAATTCAGTTTCTTTTAAGCTAACTAGCCAGCCATTGTACAACTTCAGTTTTGGTTGTTAGATGTGAACATTGAGAATATGTAACAATTTAATTTGTAGTTTTCTCTGGACCAAGTAATATTAATTTTGAAATGAAATTAAGGTCCATTTTAATGTGTGATGATGGTATCAAAATTTTGTGTCATTTATTTTGATTTTTTATTTGAGTTTGAAAGTTGTGCACATGTTGGATAGATTGTCTTCACCCTATGAAAAGAAAGCACTACAGGTTGAAAAATGCGTTTTTTTGTAAAAAAAAAATCAAAGAGAATTAGCGGCGGTTATAAGCATCCATGTGTTCATGAATTTTAGCGGTGTTTAATAACCGTCATGAAAAGTGTACAGTTCATCAGGTTTTGCCGACGGTTGTGACCGTTGCTATATGGTATTCAACGATGGTTTTGCCAATGGTTATTGATAACTGTCGCTAAATACCCCAGTGACGCCTTTATGTATTATGTAGCGACGGTTATAACCGTCGCTAAATACCTTTGGCCACTGTCGCCAAAATACAGTTTTCTTGTAGTGATGGTCAGGGCTTATCGCCAACTGCTTCGATGGACTAGCCGGCCTCGAAAGCTTCCACTTCCTAGTGGTCGGGCCAGCAACACCAATGCTAACAGGAGCATCGAGATCCGTAACAGCCCTGTCAGAACTCAGTTTCCTATCAATGCTAGCATCACTAACACCAATAGGATCAACGCGAGCAACAATCTCAGATGCTCGAGATTCAATAAGCAAAGTCCATTTTGCCTCATTCATAGTCTACAAGCCACTACACGCCGCAAACTCTTCAACAAGGAATGACTCCACAGCAATGACAGAAAGCTTTACAAAAAGGGCCATTGATCGTTTATTCCTCAACAAATAATTGCAGATCCTTCCATTTGTTGGGGACTTGGAACGACAACATAATTTGTCTACCTCGCAAGTTAAAATGATCGGATTTGACAGAAGCATAAAACCAAAACTTCAACCAATCCCTATAATCGTCATTAAGTTTCCCAAAATAGGCAGGGGAGCAGAGAAAACAAATAGTATTGGTCACTACAAGTCCAACCACTGAATACAAAACCCTCACAGTCAAAGGAATGCCAGTAAGAACGGTTCTCGGACAAGTAGAAACCATCACCTTCCAGCCGTTGGGACCCATTTGAGCAGGAGGAATGCCCAGAAAATCTAAGTAATCCCAAAATATCTCAGGGACTGGAAATCGAAGGCCAAATTGGAACATACACGGATAAAGTGCGATATAGCCAGTCCTCGGACGACAAGGACTGTTGTTCTGCCTGGGCAGACTATCTCGAGGTCAAATGACTAAGAGTATTCGGAACGAACACTCTCCAACGTTGCCTACTTAGCCTTCTTGGGTGAGAAGGACGTTTCACAAACGCTAAGCACATCACCGTCTAATATACTATTGGTAGTTATTAAAAAGGAATGAAGAAACGAAGAGAGCGAAGAAAAAGAGAAAAAAATAAACGCTAATTTCAAAGATATTGTAAAGAGATAAACAAAGTTATCACACCCCCTTTTATAAAATCGAGCAACAAAGAGACTGCTTACAAGATGACGTGTGAGATATGATGGCTACACGAAACCCCAAAATGTGCGTGGAAACGAACGAATGAACAAGAAATCAAAATACCAATCTCATAAAAAAAACTGCTAACAACATTAAATGCAATGCAATGATGAAATCGAAAGTCCAACCATCGTAGAGTTAGTGGCCACGTCAGAGTACTCACTAACTAAGGAGGGAGTAGCTGATGATACATCAAAAAAGAATATCATCACGACCATACACGTGGTAAAAATCGCCCATTACTAGAATTACGTATTTCAATATCGGACTAACTCACAAAGCCCAAAGAGGGTGGATCCGGTCATAAAAGCCTAAACAGGGTCCATAGGAACAGACCATAATGAGAAGCCCAAATCCAGACCCTACAAAGTTCTCCCTTAAAAATGAGGAATGTTACAAAGAAAAAGAGTCGTGGAGGGAGTTATTCCTCCAAAGACGCATCTCCATAAAGGAGGAGATTGTTACAAAGAATGTCTCTCGTCAATGAGCCTTACATGCTTAAGTCACACAGAGAATTAATAACGACCACTATATAAGGTAAAGAGAACATTCGACAAAAGTATGCAATTTTAACTGAGTTTTGTCCAGATTTATCTCCATCTCCAGCCAAGTTCCTGACTTAAGCATCAGAGTGTCTTCGGTCACCAAGCAGGTGGTCTTTGACAATCTAACATTTGTTTTGCAGGTCAGATTTACAAGAGTCCAAATTTAGACGCATTACCTATCTTTTTAAACTATGTCCTAAAAATAACTGAAGAACATCTTAATATATATGATAATATTATTAGACTTGCCTTTCATCTTGGCTCTCGAGTATAACTTTGATGTTTGTGGCACTGAACACAAAACGATTTTGAGAAGGGATAAACATTTGCTTACAACAGAGGGATTAGGATCATCAACAATGAATCTTCGCCACAACTGCTTAGGTGCTTGCAGGCACAAGACCTGTGACTACTTCAAAACAAGCAGTTTAGATATCAACAAACTTTCCAAGTGCCAGGTTGACACTACATGTTCATGCATTCCTCTCATCTCTTCTTCCATTCACAAAGCTAAAAAAGTTTCTTTTAACGTGAGAAAGGTAGCCGACTTTTTTCGCCTGAAGCAAGTGTTTTCTTAACTTCTCTTTTTACAATGTAGATCCATGAACAAAGGTCAAAAGCTGTAAAGAGAAAATCTGGAAAGAAACCTTCTTTACTAAGCAAATAAGAAGTCTACTTTTTCATCTAAGGATTCTATAGCAAAATGGTTCATCCCTACAAGGCTACCACACTATGGACTATGGGGAGTCTTATGCTAGTTAATTGTATTTCAAAGAACATAGAGCATCTTTGCCGAACCTACAACTTCTCCCTGGACATTCAACTCCCTGGTTGGTGTCAGTTTTCGTCAATGCAGAGCTAATGTCAGTCCAGATGGTCATCTAAATATGAATTCATAGGGGAATACACTCTACCTTTCACGAGTCAAACCATTTGAAATCTCAAAAAAGGGTTTGAAAATCTGTATTTTGAGGGTTTAGGGCGTCCTATTGGAATACTCTTCCATTTGAACTTATGATCTTAATCGAATTAGGGCAACTTTAGCTTGGAGTTCAATCAAAACAATGCTTGGATTAAAAATCATCACCAGTCAAATTTTATGCCAGGCAAGGATGAGTTTGTCATCAAGACATTCCTGATTTCTGATCCTGTTTGAAAACAGCTTGTGTTAAATCATTTCACATTATGTGGCAATAATCTCATACATTCGCTAATTTACTTAACAAAACAATGAAAAAATGAACAAACTATCAAAACACTATCATATAAGAATCTAGCCACCAATTTACTCCGCTGTTGTATCATCTCTGTTCTCCCAATTGGTTTCAACCTCGGGCAAGGTCCCTAGACCTGTACGAGCCCCCTTTAACTCTTCAGGGATTGAAGAATCTGATGAATCAACAGGTTTACTCTGAGCTTTGTCTGTTTTATTCTCATTCTCAGTCAAAGATGCTGAATTGCCCTCCACTTCCTCCTTTATGGCAGTTGTCTCAGACTCGTTGTTCTGAGCTGTGTATGCATTCCTGTCCACTGTGGATGAAGCGGAGTGGTCCTCAGCTTTGTCTTTCACAACAGTTGTCCCAGAATCATTACTCTGAGCTGAGTCCACATTCTCGGTGGAAGACTCCGAGATGTCTTCTGCTTCAGTTGTTTTGATTATTGTCTCGGACTTACTGTCTTGAGCTGAATCCACATTCTCAGTCACAGTGGAAGATCCCGAGTCGTTTTCTGCTTCCTTTGTCTCAGACTGGCTGTCTTGAGCTGTGTTCACATTTTCATCCACAGTGGAAGATGCTGATTTGCCCTCTGCTTCCTCTTTTGCAGAAGCTGTCTCGCTGCTCTGAGCAGTATTGGCATTCTCGTTTGTACTGGTTGCAGAGTCTTCCTTTGCTTCAGCAGCAGTATTGTCAGATTGAATTGTTGGCTTGGCAGGTACAACAGTCTCGGAATCGTTGGAAGATTCTCCCCATTTTCCCTCAGCTGTATCATTCTCATTTGTGGTAGAGAGCTTTGAGTTGGATTCCAATTGCTCCATTCCAGCCGCAGAGTAGAAGTTCTCAACCTTTCCCTGTACATTGGTTTGCTGAATGGACTCGCCTTCATTAGAAATTCCCATATCTTCTGTTGCATTGGCAGTACTGTCCGAGTTCTCACCCTTCTGGGAGTCAACACCATCAGAAGCTCCGGTTTCCTCTGTTTTGTTGCCAGTCATTACAACTGTTCGCAGATCAGAGGATTCACCTCCACTAGAACTTTTCACATCAGTCTGTGTACTGTGCTCATTAACTGGAGTTGACATTGAATCCTTTTCCTTTTCATTGTGTGTTGATGGAGCCACTGCATTCTCTACTATGGAGGTATTTTCTGCTTCTGATTGGTTATCCGGTTCTGCTGTTGTCGTTGAATTAGGAGAGGACCCCATTTCTGAGGCAGGTGAAGTAATCTCATTCCCTTGTTCTTCAGCTGTCGTTGCATTTACTGAAGGGTTGGTTTCAATGCTCTTGACGTCCCCTGTCTCTTCCACGGAATCATTTTGACTGGAATTGACTTCGTCCTTGTTGGCTGTATTCTCCTGGTCATGCTCATTCTCTTTTGTTTTCTCCACTGGTGCTTCCTCATTTGAATTACTGCGACCTTCTTTATCCTCTTCATTGTTTGTAACTGAAATTCCATGGACTACAGCACTTGAAGCATCATCCCCCTTGTAGTTTCCTTCTCGTGCATCCTGAATGTTCCTGTCACTGCCATCTTGATCTTCAAAAGAATGTGTATTCTCAATCTTCCCTTCCTTCTCCTCGCTCTCTTTCTCTTCACTGTCTGACTGTTGACCTTCTTTCTCAGCATCGTCCTTTTCAGCATCCTTCTTTTCACTCTCTTTTCCTTCATTGTCCGACTGTTGGGTTTCTTTCTCCGCATCCTCCTTTTCAGTATCATTCTCTCCATCCTCAGAATCCTCATTCCTTTCACCTTCCTCTTTGGCTTTTGCGTGTTCATGTTCACCTATCTCATCATCTCCACCTCCTCCTCTATTAACATCCTCACTCTCGTCAGACTTGCTTTCCTCTTCGTTATGATTAGTATCTTCTTCTATATTTTCTTCCTCCTCTTTATTTTTTTCATTGACAAAAGCTACTTGAGGGTGCAGCTCCTTTCTCCCAAACATTCTAACTTCATTTTGACTCTGTACCTTTTCTGAGAGTCTGTTAGTACTCTCAATGTATGTTTTCTTCTTATCATGGGAGTGCTTCACTTGATACAGTAACCATATTGAAATCGCGAGCAATATAGATATCTGTATAGCATGCTTTACCTTGAACCCTTTAGATTTATAACTCCTACTAGTAGGTGATTGCTTGAACATGATAAAGTCCTTTCAACCTTACTTGATGAACGTTCTTCAAGTATCAATATCTTGCAGAAAGAGCCTGTCAATCATTCCACAAAGTATACTGTTAATCAGGGCCTTCACAATAGAAGATCAGCATTCAACTATAGTGAGCATCAACTACTAAACATTATCAGAATGAAACACTAGTTACTAAACAAAAACCTACTAATTAATACAGGGATGAAAAGATTCTCACAAGAACAACACTCGAATGATAAACTGTTAGGCATAACTTGCTGACCATAAAAATAGTAGCCTGAAATCCTCACGACACTCACTGATATGATGGTTCTAAGGATTGGGATCTATGATCAGAGAAATCTCAAAGTCAAAATTGATTATTGACAGCATTTGAAATTTTCAAAGTTTTACTCAGGAATCTTAGAAAGTTTAGATAGAGCAAACTACATGGTTTGCAACTAATTCTTTACAGATTTCATTATGGGCAATTCCCCAATTATATCACCCCTTCTTTATTTGGATCACCGACGTCTTTAAACATGAATGAATTATAAGTGAAATAAAATCTCACATTTCTAGCACAAACTATATTTAGAAATATACAAACTTTCATCATCCAAACAAAAGTAATGTATCAATGCCTAAACTCAGGTTTTCCATAAATAGAAGAACATCCATCGACCAAAATTTAATAACAAATCAGGTATCAAATGCAATTGGCTACTCTGACCGACCTCAACATTGTTTATCATTTTGGAACAAACCCATTTTCCTAAATTGGATCTCAATCAAAACCCATTATTTTGTTTACAGGAACTCAGTCTTCTAAGCTATTAAAATCAAGACTTTTCGACTTAACTTTAGAAAACCCATTGCTGAAGAAACTACACAACTAGGAAGTAAAGAACGCAGAGAAATTAAAAGATTACAAGTTATACAATATTTCAAATAGCAAAGAAACTAGTAAGCAGAAGAGCAATTCAATATAGAGATCATAAAATAGAAAATATTAATACCTGGAGAAAGATTGGCGACAGATCTGAGGAATCGAGAAATAGGTTTCAGTGTGGGAATGAATTGTGAACTTGCTGAATGTGATGTCAGAGAGAGTGAAAGAGAAGATGAAGGAGGCCTTTGGAAGTCTGATATTTTCAGATCTGGAAGTGTTGAAATTGAGGGACAAAAATATGGGATGGGAACTCAAACACCACAATAAACGCCAATGGATTAATATTGGTGTTTTGTGGGTGACTGTATGTATTAGATTATATGTGTGGAGGTGCGGTGCGAGAGAGAGAGAGAGAGAGATTGGACTTAAAACTACTGTAGATTTCCTCGAGCTTTCTTTGTCTGCCAGAGAGATGACACGTATTAAAGATCTTTTAAGGACCCACTCTAGTTCCTAGCATACTACCTTGTAATCTTTTAAGGACTCACTCCTTTGACACTTCTCATCATTTATTATTATTATTATTATTTTTTTATTGCACTCAACACCCTGTTATCATTCCTATAATTTTCTCAATCAATTACATCAAAATGTTATATTTTACAATGTAAATTAATTTTTAAAATAAAACTCGATTAAAATTAGAATCAATTAAATATTCAGAGTTTTTGTTTGAATGTTCATTAAAATGTCTGACCGTTTATTTGAAAAATATAAAAAATGCTTAAACATGAAATATAAAAATACTTACATTTTTTAATAATAAAATGAAGATTTTGAAATTTGAAGTGTTTGTATTGAATACTGGTTTTGTTGGAAAAATCTTCAAAATTGTATTTCAATGATATCAAGTTTACCAAAATTCGATAACTATGTAGATAGTTATGATAATTTTCATTTTGAAAAAAATAAAGAAAACACAATACTTTATCTCTCCGCCACATGTACATTTCACCAACTTTTTACAATTTTTTTTTCATTTTTTTACCCTTCTACATATTTTGTATTTACAAACATGTCATCATATGAGTTGAATCTCAACCATCAATTCATTTTCCAACTTTCAATCCTAGCCATTTTTATCTCTAATACTCAAGTTTGTCCCAATCAACAATGAATAGTAAAACACCACTCTGAATTGTAATATAGACTAACATATTACCCGTGTCATCCAAATACATTTATTTGCTATTAAAATCATGCACTAGACACTCTCACCACCATCCACATCATCACTCTCAATCAGTTCCATAAAAAATAAAAATAAAATCATATTTTAAAATGTAAATAATTTTTTAGGTGCAAGCCTAGTTTACAGTTAAAATACAATTTTTTTAGAGTCAAACTTGGTTAAAATTAGAATGGATTGAATGTTTGATTCTTTGTTTGAATGTTTGTTCTTTTTTAAACAATATTATACTTAGTTATTAAAATATTAAAAATACATATTTTGAAATTTTAAGTATTTGTATTTATCATTGATTTGGAAAGATCTTTAAAATTGCATTTTAATAACAAGTTTACCAAAATCCGACAACTATGTAAATAGTTATCATAATTTTCATTTTTAAAATGGAAACAAAATACTTTTTCTCTCTACCACGTTTACATTTTACCAACTTTTTTTACAATTTTTTTTTCCTTCTAAATATTTTATATTTACAAACATACCATCATGAAAAATAAATCTTAACCCTCAACACATTTTCCAACTTTCAATCTTAACCATCTTTTATCTCCAATCCTTATGATTTGACTTTGTCCAAGTCAACCATAAATAGTAAAACTCCACTTTGAATTGTAATATATACTACGGTATTCTTCGTGCCATTGACACGATAAAAGTTTAAAACTTGTCAAAACATTATCATTCTTAAGTTTTCATTCTTCATATTTACATACATGTCGCCTAATCACCACCATCAACAATTGAAGAAAAATAAATAAAAAAATATCAAAATGCTGGGTATGGGAATCGAACTTATGCACTCTAATAGGGGATTGATTGAAGATAAGACATAAAGACTAACTTTAAGTCCAAACGAAACTCAACTATTAAATAAAACTTATCTTTTGGTGCTTTAAGTTCTATGTGATCCGTTAGATTTAACCATTTTTTATTTCCAACCTCAAATACCCTTCTGATTTGTAATATAGATTTCAGATTCTGATTATTCCCAAGTAAATTGGTTTATTAAGGTTCTACCCCAAAATAAATTTATTTGAGTCATGGCACCAAAAACTAACATGTTCATCATAACCAATTAAATGGCAAGTTTATTAATTAACATCACAAATTTGTTAATGTTGTGCAGTACTTGGTAAAGTCTTAAAAAAAAAAAAATTACTTAGATCCCATAGTTGTATATGCTCATCAAAGGACATCCACAAATGGATGTGGAATGGGCAAACCCCAATTCTAGAAAGCCAGGCCCGGTGCGCCAGATCTATGCCAGACCTAACTCTCTACCATTCAATATTTTTTGAGATGCGCAAAATCTCATATCTCGAGAATTGGGAATGGTAGAGAGCTAGGCCTGGTCTAAATCTGGCACACCATGCCTGGCTCCCTAAACTAACTCATGGGCAAAATAGTGTGGTAAGAGCATCATAGTGGTGCATAGCACTATTTCATATCGCGCGCTAAGATATTAGAGTATTAAAATAGAGAATTAGTCCAAAAGATTTGCATGGCATTTTTGCTTCACTTGTAGTCTAGATTAAGAAAATTAGATGAACATTTGACTTGTTGGTGACACTTAAAAAGCTCTTTTAAGGGGGTCGCCAAATACACAGGGGTGGATCCACTGCTTTGATAAGGGGGTCAATTGACCCCCTTAGGTTTTGTAAAAATTTCATTAAAGTAGTTAGAATTTCACTATTGCTCCCTTTAGAAAATTTATATTGCCTCCCTTGAAATTTCATATTGCCCTCTCTTATAAAGAAAACATCACAGATCTGAGCCTCTTGCGTTTTGCGTTTTGCGTTTTGTATGTTGCATATGGGTGAACGTCTTGCGATATCTTCTTCAGTTCTTCTCCATCTCCGTCTTGTGAAACATGTGAGTTTGTTTGATATTCTTTTTTTCCATCTCCATCTTGTTGATTTTATGCCCTAGTCTTGAATCTTGTTGATTTTATGCATTCACTCAATATTCATGCTATACTAACTTGTTTGATAGATCAGCGATTAAATATATCTTTTAAATATAGAAAATAGTCCTTTTGACACATTCTTGGGTTATAGTATAGGGGCAAAAGAATAAGCATGTCTATGTGGTCATGAATAGGCCTACTTAGTGATGTGAGGTCGAATAACAAGTTCTTGAAGTTGACCGAAATTAGCAATCTTGCTAAGAAGATGGTAAAGACAAAAAAGAACATTTTGTATCATTTGATCTATAGGCTTATTACATTAGCATTAATATTACCAATTGCAACTGCCAGTGTCGAAAGAGTTTTTTCTGCTATGAAGATTGTTAAGAATCGATTACGTAATCGCATGGAAAATCAATGGATGGCAGATAGTTTGATTACATATGTTGAGAAATATATATTTAATGACATCGATGATGAGGTGATTATGCATCATTACCAGAACATGAGAACCCGCAGATAGCTTCTACCTAAATGTAATGTGCATCTACACTGACTCGTTAAGCATGTTTATCTTGTACTACTTTTGAAACTATGTTTTAATCATATTTATCTATTTATTTTAAGAATTAAATTATCTATAAAATTTCCCCCTTTGTCTGCAATCCTGAACACCCCCTATCCCACATACAAACATGTCACAAACAATGTATGTGAAACTATTTAGCGTGGCTTATATTTTGACTCTTCAACAAAAAGAGTTTTCTATGTCTAAACTCATAAATAAGATAAACAAATGAGGTCCATTAAATCAACAAACCTTATAAGTGTTACACTTGGGCCAAACATTTCAAACCCAAATGTGCTCAAGCTTGGGTAGGTGTTTGTCTAGGGCTAGGCTCAGCCCTTATCTGATCCACCTAAGTTATAGTCGTATATTGGGTTGATAAGACAATCCTTAAAGTGAATGGTTTGAAGGAAGAAAAAAAAATGTGTCCAACTTAACAAATTTTTTTTTGGTGAAAGTATATTGCATATATTAATAAATATGATATAATACAATTGTGCAACGGTGGTCGCCAAATTGTGAGCCTCGCAATTTAGGTCACGAGGAATAAAATTACAAAATCATGCACTATGATAATAAAGAAGATGTTTAATACTGCAAACTAGAGGACGCAACATCCAACACATATTTGTCACCAGATCATGTTGTTCCTCTTACAAAATAGTTTGCAGTATACTAGAATTCCCCAGAAAATGCATGTCTTCCATTGCCGAGCCTGGATGAGCATAACCGTTGCCTCCGCAACATAACACTTAGCCATAGTGTTGTCAAAAACTTTCCTCGATATGGGACTAGCTATTCGAGCCAGCACCCTTCTATTTGGTTTCATTGCCAAAATACTAATAGCCCCATGTTTCGAGAAGAAGAAAAAGAAGAAAAACTAGCATCATACTATTATCATTCCAGAATCCAACACATAGGGAATAGGTCGTTGTCTCATAGACAATGAATTGAGTCTATGGTGTCTGGATAACAGGATTTGAGCTTGAATAAGTTCCATTTTGGTCATTTCTACCTCAGATTGTGGACCAAGGAGACATTGGGAGCAACCTGGTCAGGATCGTGTGTAGATGGGTTATCAATGACAGTTGTTTCAAGGATGTGGTACAGGGAGACTAATTTTCCAGTATCCATCGTAGAATGGTTGATAACCGGATTGACAAATAGTTGGTTATTTGTGAACCATTGTTTATGCCAAGATGACCAAATACATTTAAAGGTGGTGAGGAAATTGTGAGCGTTGAAATGATTTTGTTACATATTTGCCAAATGGTTTGGATGACCTCCGTAAACGGTGACATTATTTCATCTTTGAGTTGTAGACGAGCTTTGGTTGTGTCCCGCATGAAGTTAAAGAAATTCATGCTGATGGGAGGGTTGATGTTAGCATTGAGTCAATTGATTGGGAGAGGGGAAAGGTGCCAGAGGCAAATGACAACAGGGCATATGAAGAAAAGGTATGTGACCTCTTCCTCGTGGGCTTGACAGAAAACACAGCAATAGTTGATAGGCACGTGTAACCTAGTCAAGTTGGTCATAGTGTGGAGAATGTTCTGAGTCACTTTCCAGAATAGGACAAGGGCGCAAATTAAGGCTTTAATTTTCCAGAGTTCCCAGTATTGCTTGGCCCTAACTTGAGGATTCACAGGGCTAGAGGGGGAGGTTTCAAGCTGCTCGGTAACAAAGGCTTTGGTTGCACTTTTAACCGAGAAACTATTTTTTTTTTATCAAATTGCTAGATGAGTTTGTCAGGGCTATGGGAAGGCCATATGATGATTTCCATAATATCCTTAGCCACCGGGTGAGGAAATATGGACATTATAAGTTGGGTATTCCATTGTGCTTCTTTTCCTAAGAAAGTAAGCCAGAGATCTAAGATCTTGCATGGATGATATAAGGCATTGGGTATCAAGAGGCAATCACCAAAAACAAGATTAGGTCTGACCCAGCAGTCCCTCCAAAGGTCAATATTGGTGCCAGATAAAACTTGTCAAATGAGATGTCATTTCATCTTGACGAAAACAGTGAGATTTTAACGCAAAGCAAAGGATGTATTAACTAGGGATTTGAATATTTGAATTTTTTTTTTATTGAAGTAAATGGCTTTGAGTTGTATAGTGCGTGGATTGAGCGGCGAAGAAATTGTTTGCTAAACATTATTTGCCATTAAGACAAGATTTTTGTTCTTAGCTGTAGGAATGTTCAGGCCTCCCAAATCGTGAGGCAAAGAGATTCGATCCCACGCGCACATATGTTTTGCCTTACTATCATTTACTCAATTCCACCAAAAGTTACGGGCAAGAGTGTCAAGTTTGGTGGCGACAGAGCAAAGAAGAAGGAAAATTTGCATATTGTAAATGAGAATTAAATTGAGGACAGTCTTGATCATGACCGTACGCCTAGCCTGAGATAAAACTTTATCTTTCCAGGATGATAATTTGGTGTTAACCTTATTCAAAAAAAATTGGAAGTCAGAAGCTTTCTTTTTTTAGAGAAGCAAAGGCGAACCCAAATATCGATCTCTTGGGTTGTATAGCTTAGATCCGAGGATCCTATTGATCATTTCGGCATGTTTCAAGTGGACATTTAAGCTGTAGAAGACTGACGACTTGTCATAATTTATTGCTTGATCGAAAGCCGAGCAATAATATGGACATTATATCTTTTACCAAGTGGGCTTCAGCTAATAAGGCCCAGTAGAAGATCATGGGATCGTCGACGTACAACAAATGACTGATGAACGGGGAGTGTCTTCTAATTTGAGTACCTTTTATGATTCCATCATCATCAATTTAATGATATTTCCCAATCTTTAGTTTTGTTTCATAAAACCCGACAAGTTAGAAAGAGATCAGAGATGAGGTTTAAATTGCATGCAGGACACCAGAGTTGATAATTGAAGGATTCATACCAATTTCATACTTGGCATGTGTGCTTTCATAAGAAAGTTGAGTTGAAACATTCATCAGATCTCTGCCATGATATCTCTTTCATAATGGCAATTAGCGTGAGTGTGTGTGTCTGTATATACAAAATTTCCAAAATGCCTAACAATTTTGGGAGAGAGCATTCACAAACTGGAATTTTTTTATTCCTAATTACAAAACATCAATTCTTCTTCAATCAAACAACAATAAAATCACAAAAATTCACACACCATTGTTAACATGCAACAATAATTCCTAAATTATTGCATTTCAGATATTTCAACTATTTAATTAAGATATGATTTTAATAAAAAAAAATTCCTAAATTGATGTCCCTGCCTATTTACAAACTTTCCCCTCCTCATTCAACAAATTCCTACAACGCCCCTCCCACTCCCTCATTAGCTAAATTACGAAAATGTTCATCCTCAAATAAATTACTACACTGCCCCTACCCATTCACAAAATTTTGAACTTACTCCTCCTAATTCACCAAAATCCCGAAAACGCCCACCCATTCCATTCACTAAATTACGAAAATGCCATTCATTCGACAAATTACGACACTACCATTACATATTTGCAAACTTTCGAAATTGCCCCTATCCATTCAAAAAATTCCAAACTTCCCCTCCCCCCCATTCACCAAAATCCGAAAATGCCATCCCATCCCACTCAACCAATTATAAAAATGCCCCTCCCTCAGTAATTATGATATTGCCCTTACCCATTTCCAAAATTTTGAAATTGCCCTTACCCTTTCATCAACCCCCAAAAATGCCCCTCCATCCATATTGCAAAATGCCCTTCCTCAAGAGTTTGGTTTTTTAAGAATACCTCATTTTTTCTCTTATAAGGCAGATCAACTTAATCTTACATAAATTTTGAGCCTATAAGACCATAAATTAGACTCAATGAAGACAGAGAACCAATAGAGCCCTATCTTGAGAGTGTCGAATGCATGACCCAAGGACCAGTGTGTCATGCCTTACTGTATACATGTCAACGGCACGACTGGTACACTAGTGAGCATAATGTCAGAAAAGACACATACATATACATACATACATACATACAATAACAAAAAAAAAAAAAAAAAAAAAAAAGTAGTAGTACCATCACATACATTATTTTTGCCTCTCCACAATAATTGGGCTTCACATGGACCACGATTTACATTATTTTTGCCTTTCCACAATAATTGGGCTTCACATGGACCACAATTGGAACCCTCTCTTGTATGGACCACAAACCATTTTGGGTGGTCCATTACAGAATCTCAAGTTGACATTGATTTGAACCTTGAAAGAAAAAACAAACAAAGATAGAGGAAATTGTTTGGTATTTTTAGAGAGATACTTTTGATTGATTGAAACGAAATAAAACGAAGCATTGGCAAAAAATATGTGAATCTTTTCTATGACAAGGGACTACATCTTCTACCACACCTATACTATATTTGGTCGGAAATTTGAAGCCTTATTTTTTTTCATGAGGACAGAAATGTGAAGTTTCATTTAGAGTGCAGGGTTTCAAGTTATGATTGAAAAAGAGTTAAAGCCATTTTCAGTAATTTGACAAAGATTTTTAAATCTAGAAAAAAAAAAAAACCGTTCTTACCCAAATTATGCAAGTGTGTGTGCCTGGCAGGGCTTTTCTAAACGACGAGGAAACCAACGATGGAGAGAGGCCTCCCTCAAGATCAGCATCAGCACGCATCTCGAGCCCTCTCCCTAGCGGGTTTCCTCGACGTTTAGAAAGGCTGATGCATGGTGATTTCATTGTGTACACAGTATATGCATTCTGAATTTTACTGTGGGCACAATGAGTGCATAGTGAATTGTGCACGCTGTCTATGAGTAGTGATTGCTGCTATTCACACAGTGAGTGCATACTGAAGCCATTTTCATTGTGCATATTGTCTATGAGCAATGTGCGATATGATAACTGTCCCCCCAGCCCCATCCGTAGACCAATAACCGATTGAAACCGATCCATTCGGGTAGGGGCTAGGTATCCAGGTCACATTTCCATGCTTACTTCGAAACTACTTACAAACTATTCTGTACAAATTCCCCAAGTTCGATAAAGAAGAAAATGTTAGGGTCATCCTTTCTTTGGATTACAAAATAATGTTTCATAATTTTATAATTTCATAGTTTTGGTGATAACTATATATGGTGTAATGGGCCGGCCAGAGTTCTGAGTTGCACCACCCCGAAGTACATAACTTTATCTTCATCACAAATCATTCATTCATGAAGTGTTTCAGTTGGTTTCCAACCACAAGTGGGGATCACATTCAAGAAAATGATGATCGATTAGTCTCTGTTTTTTTTTTTTTTATATATATTAAACTTCTGGTGGGGAGGGGCAATTATGGGATATCAGACCTTTATTACTTATTAAAAAAATTGATTTACAAACAAAATGGAGGTACATTACGACTTTATCCGTATTAAAAACCAAACAAACCAATCTAGACAAATTGCCTAACCAAATGACTAACACCAAAACCAAACAGTGTCCTACCACAGCAAACCACCGCCTGTTTTCAGCCTCAGTCATTTAGGCGCATGAATATACGCGGTACGAACCTTATCCAAATGGACTATGCCATCAATCTTGCAAGGGAGGACATGAAAAACACCTTCCTCCTGAGCTCTATTCGCCAAAGCGTCAGCTACTGCATTTGCTTCCCTAAAAATGTGTACACAACTAACTTTCATATGATCAATTAGTCGATTTAGTGGACAATAGCACGTAGTAGTAGTAGAGGATCAATAATTAACTTCATCCTTATAAAGTTTTTAAAGGTTCTGGATAAACCCAGCCATGACATAATCATCAGCTTTTTTGCTAATCTAGAATTCGTTTTTTTCACTGAACCAAACTGAATCCGTTTCATTTAATTCTTCTGTTCTTTATTTTGGGTTTCAGAAATACAGAGACTTTTCAGTGCTTTTGTGGAGATGCACGTATCAAGGTACAACCACAGAAGCACATGCTTCGTTAAGGTGTTGGTTCTCACATGGCTTTATATTTTGTATTGGAAGTTTATGACGTTTAGATGGCCATGGTCCAGGTTCTTTCAACGACAAATTCGAGGAATATCATAGGGAGGATGGTCTTTTTGTAAAATTCAAATTTGACATTACCTTTGGAAGTAGGGTGGATTAAAAAATCGAAAGAATCAATTAAACCGCCTGAATCAAGCTGAACCGACTATTTTGATTTGGTTTTATTTTGGTTATATTTGTAACATTTTGAAACAGAACTGATTGATTTCTTTGTTTTAGGTTAAAAATCGAGCAAACTGAATTGAACCGATATACATGTTTAATTTAAAAAAATTATATGCATAATATAGAAAATTTAATAGATAATACATAGTTTTTGTTGGTTCGGTTTAAGCCGGTTTAGAATATACTTCCTATGTGGTTGGATTTTTCATCCGAGGTATTTAACTTTTCATTTATCCTTGGACTACGATTGACCAAAACTCTGAGTGCAAAGTGAATTTCTTTGCCCATTGTTTGAGATTCAATCTATGGGATTCATTGAAAATAATTGATGATACATCAAATAAGACTATCATTACGATCATACATGTAGCAAAGATCGCCCATCATGAGCACTAACTATCTCGAGACCGGACCAACTCGCAAAGCTAAAAAATGGCAAATCCAATCATTAACGCCAAAAAAAAACCCGTCAAAAAAATCATAATCAGATGCCCAAATCCAAGCCTGACAAATGTCACCCTTAAAGAAGAGGAACATTACAAAGAAAAAGAGTCGTGAAAGGAGTTACTCTCCAAAGGATGCATCTTCATAAAGGAGGAGACTGCTACAGGAAACGTCTCCCCTCGTTGAGCCTCACATGCTTAAATTACGCTAAGAATTAATAACGACCACTATATAAGGTAAAGGGAACATTCAAAAAATGTATGTAATTATAGCTGAGTTCTATCCAGATTAATCTTCATCTTCAACAGAGTTACTGACTTAAGCATCGGAGTGCATTTGACCACCAAATAGGTGGTCTTTGACAGCCTAACCTTTGTTTTGCAGGTCAGATTCATAAGAGACCAGATTTGTACGCTTCAGTTTGGCACAAGGTTCCTAAAATCTCAAAGACGACACTGGTTATCTATGGATGTTGATGCAATGTACCTATGGACAGGTGGCCATGACTGTCAATGGGGATAACATCTCTGAGGCCAGATGAGCATTCAACACACCAATTCAAACTAGTGTTGAAGCAACAATAAGGTGGAGTGCATAGCAGGGACGGGAGGAAGTTTCCTTCCATATGGACTATTTGGATGTGGTGCAATCATGGAATGAGTTTTCGCGAAATCTTACAAAAAAATTTCATTTTTTTGAATTATGAAAAGGAAAAAAGGCGAAATATAAGTTTACATTTTTTGAGGTTTTTTCAAAAAAAAATCGAGTTTTTTGCCAAAACACAAACCTCAGTGACCAAATTTTCATTTTTCAAATGCCTTTTCGACAAATTTCAGAGTTTTTTTTTCGTAAGTTTCGATTTTTTTCTAATTATCATTTCTTCTAATTATATATTGATTTTTGAAATAACCCCTATGATTTTCTAATTATATATTGATTTCATGTTTGTTTCATTTTTTGGTGTTTAGGCTTCATTTAATGTGTTCAGTAAATTTATTTACTTGCATTTTTTTTTCACATATTTCATATACCTTCGAAGTGCATTATATATATTTCATGTATCCTCAAAATTTTTACATTTTTTTCTTTACAGACCGAAATATTTCTTAAAATCAGGAGATTAAAAAAATTAACTCAAAAAATGAAATCAAAGTCCTTGGGTGCAACTATTCCAAGGGTCATCATCTTAATTGGCCCCGTCCCTGTTTATTTCAGAATTTGAAGACATTATTAATGGTACCAGTTGGTTTTTTTATGTTCCTAGATGCCCATGATATAGCGCAACATGTAAAAGATTATCTTGTTATCTTTTGTAAGTAATATAGTTGCAGTGTGGTTCAAAAATACATTTTATTTAATTACTTTCTTTTTTGTTAACATGTGACTTACATAAATTACAAGTATCTTCGATTTTCAAATTTCAAAATTTTAAAAATTGACAATCAAAACCAACGTGATTATCATAAAAATCGAAAATTCTAGGGGTCGAGGGAGGGAACGAGGGAAAGGGGCGAGGGATGGGTGGCCATCCGCCTCGAGATTAAAAAAATATCGGTTCAATGACAGTAGATTTAATCGGTTTTATGCACACCCCACTAGACAACATGTTAAAATCTTGCAAAAGTAGGTTATCTCCTCTTTTTCCTTATTTTTATTAGTTCATACGTTAAATACAAGTTGAAACATTGCCATACATAGGGGGTCAAATTCCAAAATTATTTAAAAAATTGGATCTTTGACCCTTTTTAATTATTTTATTGACGTGGAAGGCTACTAAGTCTCTAGAAAGTAATCACATTTTGCAAGTTATTATAACCCTAAGAGCATTTCAAACCGTGTCAACTAAAACCCATTTATTAAAACCTTCTTTCAAAGTTCATGTCGAGCTCGAAAAGTTTTATGTATTTCATTGTATCAGAGCACTCGTCTTGAGAGGTCATGAGTTAATGGCATTGACAAATCGGCTTCGTCTCTCAAGCAATTTATAGCATTTTCCATCACAAAGCTCGGCGATTATCAATTTATCATCCAAAACAATTTGTACTTAAATCTCTATTAATATTTATAAATATGATTTATAAGTATAAAAAAATATGTGATGGGCGCGCACGCACAAAGCATGGGGCCTTTTGTTTTCCTCGTACCCATTTACATCGTTTACCTTTTAAGGTTGAGTTGACTCTCAACATTATAATGAAAAATAAATAAAATTTCTTAACCCATGAAACAAGGAAAAATGTACACAAAATTGAAAGCATGTAACAAACACCTAAAAACAATCAAGATGATTGAAATACAAATGAGACCCCACTATACTCAAATTATATTAGGTGTCATGAGTGCGGATAATACTTATTCATTGTATTCATTCACATATCAATTTTCATGTATTTCTTACTACTCAAGACTGTATATTTTACTTGCTTATATGCAAGGATTGTGATTTCATGAAATTATACAAAATTTTCGTTTTTTTGAATTAAGAAAAGAAAAAATTACATTTTTTGATGGTTTTTGCAAAAATTTTGAGGTTTTTTTTTTCATAAATTTCATTTTTAGTAAAAATATAAGAATCAACTGTTAAGAATTACATTTTTCGAGGATTTTTTTCGAAAAAATTTAGTTTTTTTAATTATCATTTATTTTAATTATCTACTGATTTTTTAAACCAATCCATAATTTTCTAATTATAGGTATTGTTTTTCTAATTATAGGTATTTTGATTTCATTTAATGTGTTTAATACATTTATGACAACGACTACACCACACCACCATTTCCTTTTTCTCACACCACTATTGAGTTTTTTTTAATATTATTATTATATATATATTTTTTTACTTTCTCACACCACCAATAAATATGCATAACAGATAAATATAAACTCAAAACAAAAAAATGCAAAATAAGGTAACTGTCGACCAATTTAAACCTCAATTGAGACTGATTCTCAAGTTCATAAAATCACGAAAGTTGTAGTAATATGAGTTATCTAATAAACACAACTTGAATCACTTGAAAATGTTTTGAAATGAACAAGTTATGATCATTTTACTAAAGTCGCACAAATCTGTCTTGCAATGAAAATGGGATAGTGTTCTTGACTTTCGGCCAACTTATGTGCTCAATAAAGACCAATTCTCAAGTTGATCAAAACACAAAGGTTGTATTAATTTGAGTTATCTAATAAACACAATTTGAATCAATTAAAAATGTTTTGAAATGAGCAACTTATGGTCATTTTACTAACGTCGCGCAAATCTGTCCAAAAAATGAAAACGGGATAGTGTTCCTGACTTTCGACCAACTTTTGTGCTCGATTGAGACCGATTCTCAATTTGACCAACACACAAAAGTTGTAGTGCTCTAATTTATCTAATAAAAAAAAACTTTAGTCACTTGAAAATGTTTTGAAATGAGAAAGTTATGGTCATTTTTCTAAAGTCGCGCAATCTGTCAAAAAAAAATTTTGTTCACAGAGTGCATTGCAAGGTATCTGAGATACCCCTCATTGTACAATGCGAACAGGGAAAAAAAAGATTTCCTGTTGGCATTGTGCAATGCGGGGTATCTCAGATATCCTACATTATGCAAACAGAAGGTGTATCCCAGATATCCCGCAGTGCACTCTGCGAACAAAAATTTATTTTGACAAATTGCGCGACTTTAGTAAAATGACCATGACTTGCTCATTTCAAAACATTTTCAAGTGATTCAAGTAATTTTTATTAGATAACACAGAGTACTACAACTTTATGTTTTGATCAACTTGAGAATCGGTCTCAATCGAGCACATAAGTTGGCCGAAAGTTAGAAACACTATCTCATTTTCATTTTTCGGACAGATTTGCACAACTTTAGTAAAATGACTTGCTCATTTTCAAGTGATTCAAGTTGTGTTTATTAGATAACTAAGAGTACTACAATATTTGTGTTTTGTTGAGGTTGAGAATCGGTCTCAATTGAGGGTTTAAATTGGTCGAAATTTATCCTGTTTTGTGTTTTTTCGTTTTGAGTTTCTATGTTATGTTAAGTTATGCATATTTATTGAGTTTGGGTTTAAGGGTTTTGACTTTGAGGGGATTTTGAAAGTTTTCGAGGGAGAGAGAGGAAATTTGCAAGATATTTGAGTGTGGGGAGAAATTTGAAAGATATTTACAATAGATTTCGAATGGGGGAGAAATTAACCATTGTCAATTTGAATGGTGAAGGGAAAAATGAGTGTTTTTGTTTATATAGGTGGTGTGACAAAGTATGATAGTGTGAGAGATAGGAAATGGTGGTGTGGTGTAATCGGCGCCTACATTCATTTACTTGCATATTATTTTTTTACATATTTAATATACCATCAAAATATATTATATATTTCATATATCCTCAAATTTTTTGCATTTTTTTACATATTAAAATATTTCTTAAAATCAAAAAATGGAAATTAACTCAAAAAACGAAATCACAGTCATTGCTTATACTTATATGATTTGTGCTACAGTCACGTCTCATACAAAAACAAATATCAAAATGTGTGAGAATCCTATAAAGATTGACGGACGGATAATATATACGCTGTGATAGATCCCATCAAACAAGAGGAACAAAAACACAATACCACAGAATGAGTAAGGCTAAGGTGCCTGGTACCTTGGCTGATAGGTGCTAGGCACTGTTGATTTTGCATCGAGATAGATGTAAAATTAGAAAATCGAAATTAACTTGAAAAACGAAATCACGTCGTTGGTTATATGATTTGTGCTGCTGTCACGTCTCATACAAAAACAAATATCAAAATGTGTGATTCTTGTGAGAAATCTATGAAGATTGATGGACAGATAATATATATGCTGTGAGAGATCCCATCAAAGAAGCAGGAGCAAAAACACACAATACAAATACCACAGAATAGATGAAAAACCACCTGTATCTGTGATGATTTCTCTTCTTTCTCTCCATATCAATATTTTCAATCTTTTACAGACTGTCATAAAAAGGCATTAAATGTCCTTCCACACCCACCTTATCATATGGTTAACCACTCCACACTTTCACAATTCATGATTGCTCAATAAATCTCACCAACACACTCCAAACAACAAACACCACAAAACACCCTTTTGGGTATGTAATGAGTGCTCCCTTCCTTTTCCTTCAATGAATATTTTTCTTTTATTGTGAGAATTGTGAATGAAATCAAGAAATGTAGCTTGGGAGATAATTTTTCTAGTACAAGAAGATCACATCTATTCCCATTTTATGTTTTTTTTTTATTTTTTTCGGATTATTTTGAAAAGACGATTCATGAAGGTAGAACATGGCATGCACACAACAAGCCAAATAAATACATCCAACCAAACTCCCTCCACCTCTCTTTTTCTCTCAAAAACCCCATCATTTGATTTGAAGATCAAACAATGCTCAAGTACAAAGAGAAGTTCCCCCTATGTACCCTCATATTGTCTTCTATTTTGCCCCCTAATCCATGCCTACATACATACATGTGATGTGAAGTCTCTATAGAATCTTATGATCAGCTTTGTTTTTTTCTTAAAGAGGGAATCTTAGATTTATAATACAAATCAACTCTAAATAAAAATGGTAATTAATTTCGAGTTACCCTTGTTTGGGTACTTTCACAATTTTATCCGATGGATTATTGGTGATTTGCTCTCAAGGTCCTGAAAATTTTACCAAGCACTTGTACGGGTGTCATTATGACATTGGAGATGCTTTAAACACACTTTTTTGCCAAGTCAAACAAAAGTTGAGTGATGTAATTTATCAAAATCAGTACATTGCTTTACTTTATTTCATCTCAGATAACCATGTATTAACCAAACAAAAAGATGGGTTGAATTTGAGGAAACCCAAAATGACATCACAGAAACAACAGTATTACATCGAATTTCCCTAGCTAGTAACAAAATAACCTCATTGTGTATTGGGGAATTCTAAATGTCGAGGAAACCAGCGAGGAAACGAGAAAAGATGAATAATTACAAAAGATGAATTCTAGCCTCACTTGTGTATTAATGATATTTTTGTGATAACAAAGCCAAGTAGACCAAGATTACAAAAGATGAATAATTAAACAAGAAAAGAAGAGAAGAAAAAGATATACCATATCTCTTAGAAAGAGCTGGAATTAATGGGATAAGGAGAGATCAAACAAAAAGAGAGAAGAGAATGTTCATTAGGAAATAAGTTGGGATGTATATGTGTTCATGTATCCACAATTGAAATGGATTTTTGTTGGTGGTGTAGTCAAATTCAATCATCATCAAGGATTGAAGATCTTGTCCCCACATTTGCACTTCCAACTCATTGGTTTGTAGTTTGAACTATCTTCACCTCCTCTCATTGAAGCCATTGAGAAATGTCTGCTCTTGCTTTTGACTAGTGGCACTGCAGGCACTTGTATTGCCTCACAATGCCCACATGAACCACATCTTCTATCACATCTTGGAGGCCTTGAACCAATTTGTGCTCTTATAAATGCTTTCTCTTCATTTACCATCTGAAATCCAAATACCCCAATTAAAAATTTGACACAACTTTTAGAAACATACATGAACTGAAAATGGAAAAATCACGGAGAAGACTTACATGAGGTGTTTCAAAGAGTTTGAAAACTACTCTGCCTGCAACAAAGAAGTGAAGAGAAGTCAGGATTTTAGCTCAAAATTGAGTTGTTTTGAGATTTGAAGAGAAACCCATTTACCTTCTGCAGCATATCTGGAATGGTTTGT
The DNA here is from genome assembly GCA_003290165.1 of Berberis thunbergii. Lineage (NCBI taxonomy): Eukaryota > Viridiplantae > Streptophyta > Magnoliopsida > Ranunculales > Berberidaceae > Berberis > Berberis thunbergii. The sequence continues at coordinate 97,338 of QNQO01005661.1, read as the reverse complement.
TGTTGAAACCAAGAGAAAGAGCAAAGACATGATGAGATGTGGAAATCTGTAGCTATTATGACTACAACCCATTGTTGCCGTGCCTCTGACTTGAGTGAGTGAATGAATGAAAGAAAAAAAAAAAAGTGAGGGTAACTTTCTTTCAGTGACTTCTAGTCTTGTAAATTGAGAGAGAGGTGGTGTTGATGATTAGTTTGGAAGGGTGAAAAGTGAAAGAAAGAAAGAGAGATTAAATAGAGTTGAAGTTTGATGCGGTGGTGGTGTGGCTCACAAAGATGAGTGAATTCTGCAAATAGAGAAAAAAGAGAAGTGAGTCAGAGAGACATTGAATTGCATGTAGTAGTGAGGTAGAGCTTTCATTTTCTTAATGGGGTTTTTGAGAGTGAATGAGTGAGGTTTTGAGGGATGGAAGAGGAGAGGATTGCAAAAAGAGAGCAACAAAGGCACTAGAAAAAGGGTAGAAGGAAAACCCAACCTCGGTTGATGAGCCAACAAAACAAAGAAGATTTTATGGTAGAAGAGAAAGAGAGATCACACGAAGGAGCAGAGTGTATAGAGGGAGACAGATGAGTGTAGTAGTAGAGAGGAGAAAAAAGCAAAACCCCAAAAACCCAGATGATGAGAATGAAAGGAGAGTTTCAATTCCCAGAAAGAAACAGACATGAATTCACAGCTGGTGAAGTGTATGGGATTTCACTTTCGTTCTTCCTCTCTTTTGCATTGCCTTATTTCCTTTTATTGGTTTTCACTTCAATTTTTCTAACTCTCTTTCTGTTTTCTTGTGGTGGTTAGTCTGAACAATTCCATTTAAACACGCCAGAGGCCTCTCTCTCTCTGCTCGAGAAAAAGAAAGAGGAAAAAAAAAGAAAAAAAAAAAAAAAGGAATATATGATGTGTGTGTGTGTGTATGCAGAGCAGAACAGAAAAATATCAGTCATATAGGGACTTATCTCTCGATTCTGTAAAGATTTTTCAGCTCTTCTATGTGTGTGTGTATTTTGTATATTGTATTTGTTGTTGTTGTTGTTGTTGCTGCTGCTGTGTTGTATGTAAATTCTACTATTTCTTGTATTACTTTTTATCTTTACTGATTCTTGCATTATTAATGTCAAGGATGACAATAGGAGATTTTGGTGAGTGAAATTTTAATCTCGAGTCCTATCTTAATGTCAAGGATGACATTAGGAGATTCTTGCATTATTAAAAATCAATTGTCAATGGATCCAATTTTGCATGTGATCCATGCAGAACCAAATCCTCTAACCTAACACAAGTCAAACCATAGGATACCTTATTTTCAAATATCACAGTTTTTTTTTTTTTGGTACACAAGACATTATTATTATAATATATAATGTATTAAACATGAAGTAGTACTGTATCATATCATATGTACATTTTCTCCATATTATAACACGGGTCCTTTATAGAATAGGAGCATTATAGAGATTATGAAAGTGTCCTGTATTTATAATAGCATCAAGGGCGGATGTATGTGTTGGATAAGGGGGTTAATTGACCCCCTTATATTTTAGAAAAATCTCGTTAAGTTACTTGTATGTTTTATATTGCCCCCTTTTAAATTTTTAGATTGCCCATTTTTATATACAATCTTGACTATTACCTCCAAATCATTTTAAAATAAAGGGTTTTGTTTTCTATTTTTTAAACTCTACATTTTTTTTTTTAATTAAACACTACAAGAAATCATCATTTTAGCGGCGGTTATGTAACGACGGTTTGAAAAAATTGCCGCTAAATACTTTATTTAAGGACGGTTGTTTAACTGCCGTAGAATAATATTGTTTGACGACAGTTATTAGTTACTTGCGACGGTTTTTACCGTCGTTATAAATAAAACATCCATGTTCACTTAAAGCATCCAAATGGGTGCAACTAACATCCCAATTGGGGTTTCTTATTCCTTTTATCGATCTAAACAAAGAGAAATTACATAACAAAAGAGGAGAAAGAGAACTGAAGAGAAGAAGAATGAAGAAGAACGAAGAGGAGAAGAAGATCAGTTGATCTTGGCTGGTTGTTTTGACTTGGGGTTTCTTGTTGTTGTTGTCCGATTGACGCAGAGAGCTAGGGACTGAGAGAGGGACGATCGACACAGAGAGAGACGTGTGCACGATTGATTGATCTACTGCTGCTACATGTGAAATCAAATCAGAGGTATGTTCTTCTTCGCAAACCCTTCGATCTCTTCTTCTTCCCCATCCCCATCTGAATCATGGCACCTGAACCTGTCGATATCATCAATGAGAAGAACCCTTACCCACTTGATGAAGATGATATCGATCTCCTCAAAACCTATGTATGTGCTAGTCTTCTGTCCCTTTTTGTGTTTGAGGGATTATTGTTCATCATCAATTTCTAGGGTTTCGGATTCACTTAATTTAAGAGGGGTTACATGTTTTTTTTCTAAAAAAGTTTTTTTTCAGAGTCAAACCTGTTTGAGATGAACTGTTGTTTTTCCTTTCAAAATTTATTCTGATATATTTATGGTATTAGTTTAGTATGAATTCAATTGTCGCAGTTTCAACCTCGGTTGATTGGTTAGGGTTAATTTCTTCCTTTACAGGTTGTTTATTTATAATGATTTTGCATATTTGAATTCGAAATTTGTACAGAATGGATTGGTTTAGGTGTGAGCTGAAAAGATTTCGACGAATTTGATGTGATTAATACAGTTTTACCTCTCTTGTTCAAATTATGGTTTAAATATCAGCGAAATTGGATTGATTTGTTTAGGTCAGAATTGAAAATACTTCGATGAGTTATCCTATAATTAAGTAATTTGGTTTTGATTTGGTTGAATGGTGTGATGAAGGTTGTGTTTGTTTATTCAGCTTTTTTTCATTAGCTAAACAACTTGCTATTTCTGTCCTAATTTTGTATGAATGTAGAGTCTGAGTTTTGAAGATTCACGGTTGATGTGATTCCTTCAAAGAGATTGATTGTGTTTTCTTAGCAGATTCATTTTGTTTCACTATTGTGATTTTGATTCGATCAGACTGTTATTTGAGTTTTTGTTGATTTTGGAGTTTTGTTGAAGAAAGGATGATTCGTGGATTATCTAATTGAATACAAAAAATTTAAGAAAATTTTCTAAGGTTTATGAAGTTGCATTACATTTTCATTAGTCTCACTGATTATCTGGTGCAATTATTTTTTGGATTTTACTTATAAGTCACTTTGAACCAAGTTTTGTTGGATTTGATGTGGAAAAGTATTATAGTGTTCAATGGTTTTAGTGGGTTTTGTGAGTCTTGCTATATTTTAGGTTTTCACAACCTCAGCAGGTCGTATTTAACTTTTTGACGCACTTTTCTCTTGATAGTAGATCTATATTAGTTTGATGAATGTAATTTTTTCTTAGTGTTGACAAATTGAGTTTCTACTTTATTTGGATTTACAATGTGATGTGAATCATTATCAGATAATTCGTTTTGAATATATTTGGATGTGAATCATTATCAGATTATTCTGGTAACTTGGGCTTGGCTCTTTCTTATCCGTCTTTTTGTATCTTACTCGGTATAGTTTGTCTTTTTTATTTTTCATTCCAACCTGATCTCACGGAGGGTGAAGAGGAAATTAATAAAGATATTGCTGCGCTTAAGGAGGGGCTCCATCGACAGGTGCCGCACGTCAAACTTTTTACCTTTGTTTATGAAAAGTATACACATATTTGTTTCCCTGTTTGTCTTCCGAATTTGTTTATGTTCAGCAGCCTTGCATTGTGTATCCATGTACTTATATAAGTGCTTACATGATTATATCTATGTGCCTTAGTTCGTGGGCACACATTCCTGATGCATGCTTCTCTGCTTGGTTTTTGCTAATATTTTTCTTTTGTGATAGATTGGAAAGAAGAAAGAGCATTTATGCACGTAGATGACGTTATTCAAAAAGGAAGGGAGGAGGAGGAACGGTATGAATTGCTTATAACTGGATAGTGTCTTTTTTTTTTTTTTTTTTTTCTGCTTCTAGAAGTAACTATGTTGTGGTTTTTTTTATAGGTATCTTGAGCAGAGTGCAATAAACAAGCTTGTTGAGATGGCATGCAAGAAGAGAATGGTAGTTAATTATTTTTCATGCATTAGATTCCATATGTCACGGACTAGCAATCCGTGCGGCACTAGCTATCCAATTCACTAGTAAGCCTATGAGTAATTACGTTGACAGACACAAATATTAACTTGAGAATGCACAATATCAATCTGTAGACAATATAACAATGCACAATAGTCAGTAAAAGCTCTCATTCACATTCAATAGATTACAATGGGGAGGAACGTTCGGATGGACGTTGTTCAAGATTAGTTTGATGCTATCGATCGATGGAAATACAAGTTTGAAGTTGAAAAGCAATGCAAAGAGAACAATAAAAATGCTAGCGGTACAGTCTGGCCCGACTATGCAATGGAGGCAACACGTCCTCACAGTCAAGAGCTCAAACCTTCCCCCTATAATATAGATGCTAAGCATTTGGGCACTTTTCAAAAGGGAACATTGAGTTTGAGATCATTAGGAAGGCCCCTGACCTTGAGTCCTGACACTCTCCCACACTCAATTCGCTGACGCCCTCGCAGCGAACTTTTCCAAGTACTCTTCCAGCTTTGAGAGGTATGGCAGCAGATGCTCGACTGGCTCCCAACTGATCTCTGAAGGAGGTTCATCCTGCCACTTGACCAAATACTCTCTATCTGGGCCTGTGTTGTTGATGAGACGGTCAGCTAAGATTTCTTCCACTTCTCGATCTGGCTTAGTAGGATACTTAGGCAATGCTCGGGTAGATACATTTCTTGTGGGATCAGCGGCATCGGCATGGTAGGACTTCAAGTTACTTGCATGGAAGACAGGATGGGTGAAACGGAGCCAATGTGGTAACTTGACGCGATAAGAGACTTTGCCTAATTTCTCAATAATCTGTACCGGTCCCTCATACTTGCGAAACAGATTGTTGTGTGCTCTAGCCGTCCGTTTATACTTGTTGAACATATCTAACTTCACCAATACCAAGTCCCCGACTTCAAAAGGATCGATTCGTCGTTTCTTGTCCGCCCATTTCTTCATGTGACGGGAGACTTTCTCAAGATAGGCTCGAGCAACTTCAATGTTTTTCTGCCAGGCTTTGACAAATTCAAGAGCTCTTGGCCTGGGTCCTTGGTATCCGGTCAGCACTGTATGTGGTGTCAATGGTTGCTGACCGGTGACTAACTGAAAGGGGCTGGAGTGAGTAGCTGAGCTCTTTTGTAAGTTGAAACAGAATTGTGCAACATCAAGTAGTCCCACCCAATTTTTCTGGTTTGCACTTACAAAATGACGAAGGTATTCTTCAAGCATAGAGTTAAAGCGCTCAGTCTGTCCGTCGGATTGGGGATGTTGGCTTGTTGACATATTAAGTTTGGATCCCAAGAGCTTGAACAACTCCTTCCAGAACTTTCCTGTGAAGCGAGCATCACGGTCGCTAACAATGTTTTCGGGCAGTCCCCAATACTTCACGACATGCTTGAGGAACAATTGTGTCGTATTTTCGGCTGTGCAAGTCAGTCCGGTTGGCACAAATGTCACATACTTTGAGAATCGGTCAACAACTACAAGGATACTTCTGAAATCCTCCACTTTCGGTAACCCCGTAATGAAGTCCATGGAAACACTTTCCCAAGGACGAGTTGGAACAGGCAGGGGCTCTAGTAAGCCTACTGGTCGATCTCTTTCAACCTTATCTTGCTGGGAAATAAGGCATGTTCAAACAAAGGCCATTACATCCTCCTGTATCTGCGGCCAATAGTACCCCCTCTCTAGCAATGCAAGTGTTCGTCTCCAACCTGGATGTCCCGCCCAATGGGTGTCATGGCATTCTCTCAAAAGTTCTTTTCTCAGACCTGAAGTTCTCGGAACATAGAGGCGATTACCAGTTGTGAGTATTGCTCCATCTTTTATCCAGAACCGTCGAGTTTTGCCCTGCTTGATCAACTCTGCAATCGCCTTCGCCTGTGGATCTGTCTGTAGGCCTACTTTGATCTTCTCCAAGATGGTGTGACTCGGACCAGTATGGGTTAGCACTGCAAGGTATGCCCTTCTACTGAGTGCATCAGCTACATTGTTAGTGCGCCCTGGCTTGTATTCCAATACTAAGTCAAATTTTGCTAATTTTTCCTGCCATCGAGATTGCTTGGAGGTTAACATCTTCTGAGTAAGGAAATGGCTTGCTGCAGCATTATCCGTTTTAACAAGGACTTGAGACCCCAAGAGGTAGTGTCTCCACACCCGTAAACAATGTACAATGGCTAGCAATTCATTTTCTTGAGCTGAGTAACGAGACTCTGTATCATTCAACTTTCGACTCTCATATGCTACCGGGTGACCATCTTGAAGTAAAACTCCCCCTAAGGCATAGTCAGATGCATCTGTTTGTACTTCAAAGGGCTTGGTGATGTCTGGCAAGGCCAATACTGGATCTTTCATCACGGCCAATTTCAAGTCTTGGAATTCTCATCTGGGAGGTCTCACTGTTGGTGGGGTTCGAGCTCGATGCGGTCGAGTTAGAAGGTTCTGCTTGAAGCAAGGACATTAATGAGTGTAGAGCTGGTTTGGATGGACATTTGCCTGTTGGGTGATCCCTGCTATTGCAAAGAATGCATGGGGCAGGGGCAGATGGTCTCCACTGCCCATAGTAGTTTTGCCCTCCTTTGTTGTTGTAATTTGAGTTGCTAGAGCTGACATTCCAATTTTTGTTGGAACTACAATTCTGGTTGGACGACCGAGAATTGTAGTTTCCTCGGTTCTGACTTGAGTTTCCCCAGTTTTGGTGAGGTGAGCGAGCATTTGACCCTGAGCTTGAATTGGTACTGCCAGTTCTAGCTGTGGAGTGATTGAGTGAAGTGGATCCAGTCATGGGCATATAATCGCTAAACCTTTCTGCTGCCGCAATAGCACTTGTAATATATGTCACCTTCTGCCTTTGCAATTCTGCTTGTAGGAGCGGCTGAGCTTGTTCCATGAAACAGAAGACTTTGTCATTCTCAGACATGTCTCGAATATCTAGCAAGCAAGTTGAGAATTGTCGGACATAGTCTTGAATATTGCCTGTCTGTTTGATGGTGTGGAGCTTCCTCCTTGCTAAGAAATCAGTGTTCTCAGGCAAGAATTGATTTCTGAGTTCCTTCTTGAGGTCTGCCCAAGTTCTAATAAGGATGCGACCTTCTTCCATATCTACATATTTGGTTCTCCACCATAGTTTCACATCACCTGCTAAGTACATGGTCGCCATGGTAACCTTGACTTCTTCGGATTTGGGGTTCACCGCGCGAAAATATTGCTCCAGATCAAACAAGAAGTTCTCTAACTCCTTCCCATCTCGTGCCCCAGCATATGACTTTGGCTCAGACACTTTCATCCTATGGTGATCCGTCGTCCCTGTGGCCTTAGTGAGCAAGCCAACCCTTGCAAATAAGTCCTCCAACTGTAATTGGAAGTCACTCATCACCTGAGCTGTGGGGTGAGGCGACTCTTCCATAGCAACTGTCTGTCCCTCTAAGTTATCAACGTGCTCAGCCAGCGAATCCACTCTGTCTGCCAGTGAAAAGAGTCCATCCAACCGACTAATCTGTTCTCCCAAAGTGTTCAACTAGTCCATTCTGCTTTCTAGTCTATGCATTCGACTAGCCTGTCGTTCCTCCATAGCGCTAAGGCGCTCATTTAGTTCCTGCATCCTGGTTGGCATTCAACAACCTCTGGCTCTGATACTAACTGTCACGGAGTAGCAATCCGTGCGGCACTAGCTATCCAATTCACTAGTAAGCCTATGAGTAATTACGTTGACGGACACAAATATTAACTTGAGAATGCACAATATCAATCTGTAGACAATATAACAATTGACAATAGTTAGTAAAAGCTCTCATTCACATTCAATAGATTACAATGGGGAGAAACGTTCGGATGGACGTTGCTCAAGACTAGTTCGATGCTATCGATCGATGGAAATACAAGTTTGAAGTTGAAAAGCAATGCAAAGAGAACAATAAAAATGCTAGCGGTACAGTCTGGCCCGACTATGCAATGGAGGCAACACGTCCTCACAGTCAAGAGCTCAAACCTTCCCCCTATAATATAGATGCTAAGCATTTGGACACTTTTCAAAAGGGAACATTGAGTTTTGAGACCATTAGGAAGGCCTCTGACCTTGAGTCCTGACACCATCCTTAGTTGTTCTTTTGCAGATGACAGCAATACGTATTATTGTGTAGGAATCACGTATATTTTACTAGAGGAAAATGAGCCCAGTAAGGTAAGAGACAGTTTATTATATTATGGCTAGCCCCTAGATTCTCAGTTTCTTATATGAGGAGTTTATTTTTTCTTGGTGAATTAGGCTAACCCATAGGTTCTCAATTCTTTTTTGTTCGGTTTGGATTTCAGGTATTTTGTTGAATTTGGTCTAGCCACATAGCTATGTTTAGGGATTTTGTATATCTTCCCATTTAATTGTAATCTCTACTCCTCCATTCTTTATTTTTCTTGTTGACAAACTCATTCTAACATCAATATTTTTGAATCTATTTGTCTTTATTTATTTATGTATATAGGTTTCATGGGATGCATTAACATAGTATTTTTGAATCTATATCAACTTCTGAGAATTAGTTATGGTTGATCTCAAATGCACATAAATAGATAAATAGATATGGCTTACCTAGTTACATGTTATACAAAACTTCAGAAACTTGAGGCACTAATCATATTCATTAGTACCTTGTAACTTAACCAGTTAACCCCTAGCAATTGATGGAAACACTCCTAACTTTTGGATTCGTTGCTTCTGTGATTACTGCAGTCTCTATTAGGTGGTATTTGAATAAATCAGTTCTGATTGAGTCTAAACATGTGGAACATGTTCCTGAAACGCTACCAATTGAGGTTATTGGAAAGATGGGTGCACCACCAAAGAGTGATGTGCCAATCATTACACCTAGTGAGCTGACTGAAGCTGATGGGTTAATCTTTGGGTTCCTCATTAGATTTGGAATGATGGCAGCTCAATTCATGGCATTTTTAGATGCAACCGAAAATTTGTAGAGAACAGAGTCATTGGCAGGAAAGCCTGCAGGGATCTTCTACAACACTGACTCTCAAGGCAGTGGCCAAGAAATAACTCCGTAAGTTACTTTATTGAAATAAATAACAAGAAACTCAAAAGGGATAATTTGATGTTTGCACTTTGAGGGTTAATACATCTTTTTTACCTGATTTGTTTGCTCTGAAAGTTGCCGAACCATAACGATTGTAGGAAGCCTTTTGTTTTTTGACTGAATGGAGATTTCTTATTATGAACTTGTTATTTTGATGTTGTTTCATTTCAGTTTTGTTGTTATCATCTTTGTTGGCTCCCTTTTGCTTGGATTTCTAATTCATATTTGGGTGTATGGTGTCAAAAAAAATTATATATATTTTTATTATTATTTATGGGTGTATCAATTTATTTTCTAGCAATTCAGGAGAAAAAGAAAAGAAAAGAAAAGAAAAAAGAATCATTATCTTGGCTTAAATTTGACTGATTCAATTGACAATGGTAAAGATTGCTATTATAGATTTCATGTTTGATTAAGATTTGTTTTACATATTCAGTCCATACGTCCTATAGAGTTCAAACTTAGCACACATCTAGTTTACAACAGGATTTTTGCCTAAAGACTAACTCAAAGCGTACTGTTTTTTTTACTTTTTGTTGATATGGCAGGGACATCAGCAGGTGTAGATTTGCCATCCCGTCCTAGGATTTGCTATCCCGTCCTCAACTGTCAATTGATCCAATTTGGCAAAGTAAGTCATTTTAGTTTGTCCTTTTCATTTGAAATGTTTTCAACTATGTAATTTTTTTTTCTTTCCATTGATCAGTGAAGGAGATGACAAGGAATGGTATTGATTAAGAAAATTTGATTCTGTCCATGCCTTGAGTTTCTTGGAATTGGTGTTCTGTTTAGATCAGTTCTTTATTTCTTGTTTTTTGCTTTAACAGTTTTTTGGTTGCCACTTGACATACAATTGTTTGTAAATTGTCAGACTTCAAGGGCATTCCATTCCAGGCCTTTCTGATGAGCAATCTTAAGACTAAACTTAGATAGCTTACTCTTGGCCAACAGCTTACTAATGAGCTCAAGGTCGATGAGGCCCTGTAGACAACGCCTCTGAGACAACCATTGTACAACTTCGATTTTGATTGTTAGATGTAAGCATTGACAATTTGTAACAATTTTAATTTGTATTTTTCTTCTGGACCATGTATAATATTGATTTTGAAATGAAATTAAAGTTCCCCTTAATGTATGATGATGGTATCTTATGAGTTTAGTTTAGTGTCGTTGTTTATATTTTATTTTTGATTTGAGTCTAAAAGTTGTAGTGCATGTGTTGGATAGATTATCTGCACCCAATGAAAAGAAAACACTACAGGTTGAAAAATGATTTTTATATGGTAAAAAAATTTGAATTATCAAAGGGAATTTAGCGGCCGTTGCAGATCGTCGCTAAAAGGCAAAAAGTTGGATTGTTCATCGAATTTTGGCGACGGTTTATAACCGTCGTTATATTGTATTTAGCGACAGTTATAAACGTCGCTGCATTAAACCGTCGCTATATAGTATTTAGAGACGGTTATGCCAGCGGTTGCTTAAAACCGTCGCTGAATGACCTAGTGACCCTTTATTAGCGGCGGTTGGCCAAGCGTCGCTGTATTATTTAGCGACGGTCAAAACCGTCCCTAAATACCTTTGGTTACCGTCGCTAAATTACTGTTTTCTTGTAGTGAAACCTCCGGTGGGGAGGGGCAACTATGGGATGCCAGGCCTTTATTATTTATCAAAAAATTGATTTACAGACAAACCGGGGGTACATTATGACTTTACCCATATTAAAAAAACTAAGCAAAAAGAAAACAAATGACATCAACCAGAGACCTTTCAAATTGCTAAAACCAACCAAAATCTAGCTAACACGATTTGCAACCAAAGACCCACTAGTGGATTCATTGAAAATTCAACGAATCCAATTGACACAATTGAGCAAAACTGCACAGAATGCGCAGTTGCGCTCTGCACATTTCCAATACCTGCGCCATTCCTCGCACCAACATCGCCTCACCTGCAGAGCTGCCCCCAGCAACAACCTCATGCACCACCTGCCTGCGCGAATGCAGTGCCATGCTATGTTCCAAACAGCACCAAGCCAACCACTTACCAGCATGCGCAGAGAACTCCATTGCCTGCAGCCCGCCAATTACCAGCCACAGATCTGAGCATGCAACTGCTCCAAGCTTACCCCCAAAATTTGGCCAGGCCGCACAAAACAGAGTGCCCTGCAACTCAAAAAACAGGGTGCGCCATAGCACCCAGGCAACCTGACTTCGACCTGTTGCAGCTTGGCTTCCCGATCAAAACAGTCCAGCAACCATCCAGCCAAACTCGTCCTCGCAGCTTTTCCAGGTACTGGCTCTGCCCCGTCAATACAACCAGAGCATTCCTCGCTAAATAAAACCACTAAAACTGCATCTACTCTGCGCCGTGTCGGATGTACGCCGTATGCCATCTATCAAGCACAATCAAACCTGCCACATGCCTAGGAAAATCATTCACACAGAAAGAAAATGTCCTACAGTCTTGTTGCGCTCTATCCACTAGCGCGACCGCCACCGCATTAGCTTCTCTATAGATATGTTGGCAATCTAACATCATGGATGCCGCCAATAATTTAATTTCCTTCAAAATGTTCTCCAATTGCAAAGGGATTTTCAAATTTTTCTTAAACCGGCCACAAACAAGCGTCGAGTCCATTTGAACTGCGACTTTGTTGAAACCCAAAGAAAGACAAAGGCGGAGTCCCTCAGCTAGAGCCAAAATTTTCACTTTATTATTGGAACCTGCACCGAAGAAAGTTGTTTTCCTACAATACCGAAACCCCTAGAGTCTCTAATGATCACACCTCCGAACGCCTTGTTCTTACGGGAAGAGTCATCCACATTAAGAGCCACAAAATCTGATGTAGGGGGTGCCAAAAAATTAATTTAACTAACTTCCTTCTAACTGGAAGCACCTGTAACCCCAACGCCCGCAATGGTGCCTTGTTATGGCTAACATGTTTAGGAATAATAAAATTCTTGCCAAGCGCAGATTACGCCTAATGTTCAAAATCACAAAAGCTGAATTTGGGGGGGGGGGCATTTTCATAGACACTTTTGCACATTTGTTTCCAAATTTCCCATAAAATGAACATAGGAGTAAGAAGGAATAACACACCTGTTTGCGAAGTCTGTTTGACTCTCTTGAATCAAATTGCGAGAACAATGGAGATTTCTGCTGGCTTCCTTATGTGCACATCAAAAATTAGTTCAAAGTGGCTCCACGCCTGCATCGCCAATTCACCGTCCAGAAATAGACTACGCGCCAAGTTTCTGAGGTTTGGATTTACCAATTCAAAATTTGTTAGAAGCACCTCGCTGACTGAGGGCCAATGCCCTTGACTAACCACTGCCTCCGACCTCCTAAAAGAAGCTATCGTGTTCCAATTTTCCTCAAAAAAACTTATATTCCCCATACCAATACGCCAAAGCGAATTACTCAGAATAAGAGATTTTTCAAGCATGATCTCTTTGTAAAAAGGTGAAGACCCACCTTTCACAAGTTGACTATTCAACGCAACACCATGCGACTAATATTTGCTCCTCATAAAATTAGCCCATAAAGAATCCGAATTAATTAGTCTCCAAAGAGCCTTTAATCGAAAAGCCTTCATCACAACCGTCAAGTCTCGAACTCCCAAACCTTGTTCCTCTTGGGGGAGATAGATATTGTCCCATGACACCCATTTTTTCTTCAGACGTCCTTCACAATCTCCCCAAAAGAAGTCCGCCAACAAACTATCAATCCGTGATAAAACTTTTCGAGGTACACACATGGTACTAAGAATATAAATTGGAATCGAACTAAGGACATGTTTAATCAAGATTAGTCTTCCTCCCGGAGATAACAATTTAGCCTTCCATCCCTGAACCCGCCCTTGAATTTTAGCAATCAAATCTTCAAAATATGAAATTTTAACTCGCCCTTGGAACACTGGCCCTCCCACATATTTCAAAGGAGCATCTTTAAATTGGAAACCTGTGCAACTTTTGATAACCACAACTCTCTCCGCAACAACCTTGTTGTCCAAAATAAAAGAACTTTTGCCCTCATTTATTTTCTGCCCAGAAGTGATACTGTATCGTCTCAAGAACTCCATGCATCCCAGGATGGAAGACTTTCTTCCATTTAAAAAAATGAGGGTGTCATCGACATACAAATGATGTGAAATAGGTCTGTAGACCCTGGGTGTATAATAATATCCAATTTTTCCTTTATCAAAAACCTCTTTCAATCCCCTACTCAACACTTCAAAGGCAATAATAAATAGGAATGGAGAAAGATGTTCGCCTCGCCTTAAACCCCTAGTGGATATGAAAAAACCTTTGTAGGCACCCTGAAGCAAAACTGAAAAGCCACATGAAGCTATACAGTTGGAGATGAGATGACAGAATCTACCAGTAAAGCCAAATTTTTTAAGCACCGCAAACAAAAAATTTCATTCCAGTCTATCATACGCTTTCTCTATATCAATTTTCAGCACTACATTGACTCCAAAAACCTTCATGTTAATGCCCCTAACCAATTCTTGTGCCAAACCAATGTTTTCACCAATGAACCTTCCTTTAACAAAAGCCCCTGCTCCTGAGAAATCAACACTGACAAGAGGTCTATCAGTCTATTGTAAATGATTTTACTGAAAATCTTATAGATCACATTACATAGACTGATTGGGCGAAATTCAGAAAAGGAACCTGGAGTCTCAATTTTAGGAATCAAAGCTATGAAATTAGCTGAAAAAGAAGTCGGCATCGCCTCCCCTTCAAAAAATTGTATAGCTGCCGCCCAAATATCCATACTCAAAATCTCCCAGCAAGACTGAAAGAAGTCTGCAGTAAAGCCATCCGGTCCTGGCGCACTATTTTTGGGTATGTCGAAAACTGCATTTCGCACTTCCTCCAAAGAAGGTCTTTTAACCAAAGTGTCACATTGACCGTGACTCAGCATCGTCAGAATGCAATTTAACAAATCCGTATCCACCGTACAGGCTCCTTGAGAAGACATCAGAGTAGTAAAAAACTCATTGACTTTGTCAAGAATCTCACAAGGATCCGAAATAATCCTACTGCACGGTAAAGTAATTTGATTGATGGCTCATAACTTTTTTTTGGACTTGGTGGAAGCAAAAAAATATTTAGTGCAGCCATCCCCCTCCTTAAACTCTTTTTCACCCGATTTTTGAATCTAGTAAAGCTCCTACTGTTGGAGAGCTAATCTGTACTCTGCCTGACAATGATGTAAATTGCAATAAGCATTAACATCCCAGTTAGTAGCAACATTTAGCCCATTATTGCTAATATTTTCAAAACCTGCCAAAAGAGTAGTTTCCCACTGTTGCATTTCATCCTCTAAAGCGCGGAGTCTGCTAAACACATTTCCAAAGACCGTCCTATTCCACTGTATAAGAGCTCGTCGGGTCATTTAAGTTTGACATCCACTCTATCAATAGGTCTCATGGTACCCAAGTCGGTCAACCACGTGTCCTTAATCAGATCAAGAAACTCCGGATGAGTCGTCCACAAATTTAGGAAATGAAAAGGTGCAAAACCGATTATTGATTGAGTTGGCACGGATACCAACAGGGGAGAATGATCTGAAAATGTTCTGCTAAGATGTTCCACTTTAGGGCTAGCCAAAGCTGTCAACCAAGCTGAATTAACAAAAATCCTATCAAGTTTGGCCCAAATATGCTCACTTCCTCGCCTGTTATTACACCAGGTGAGTCAAGGACTCGAGAAACCACAATCAATTAATCCTCTGTTTTCAATACAATCAGATAAATGTGTCATGCTAGCCAGTGACGGCGAAACACCCCCACCTTTTCGCGCGAATGTAAATATGTATTAAAATCGCCACCGACCATCCAAGGAATATCATGATTAGCAGCAAAATTGCCCATATTGAGCCAAAGATCCCTTCTTTCGTCCACAGAGCATTTAGCATAAACAAAAGAAATCAAAAAAGATCTTGAAGCAAAGTCCGTTACCTGACAATGAATGATCTAATCCGACATATATATCCACCACCGAAAGAACAAGAGAAGTATCCCAGAAAATCCAAATCTTGCCACCAACAATGTCGTTAGAGACAAATCCTCCAAGTTTGATTGTGTTACCAATCTTCATGTATCTGCTAGCATCAATCATAGGCTCCGCAATCATAAGACTTCTGACTTTATGTTCCACAACCATTTTTTAACCTCCTTCTCGTGGCCTTATTACCAACCCCACGAGCATTTCAAAACATAAAATTTTCCATCATCTTAAACACGGGAGGAAGACATACCCTTTTTAGTCTTACGACGATTGCCCGGAGGGACCGCCAATTTGATTTTTTTCTTAAGATCCTCATCGAACTGTGCCCCCAACTCTAAATCCTTGATAGCTTGTGGTCTCGGCTCTTTCTCCAAATCCGACATAGCCTCATCACTATCTTTGGTGGCGCTTTCAAGAGTATTGACATTCATTTGTTTTTTCTTTTTTCGCAGCGCACGTCCCGCCTTCACCAACTTGAGCGTGTCGTCTAAAAACACCCGCATATCCTGGTTGTTACCAGCTGCCATTAGTAAACTGCTGATAGTCACCGGTATTGTGCGCAAAGCATGTTCATCCATCAACCATTCCTGGACTGTCTGTTGCACATTTCCAGCCCGATTTTCAGTGTTGGTTCAGATGTCAAGGACTGTGTCGTATAAGGACCAGATCGAGGCGCGCCAACTGCGAGCGATTCAGGCTCTGTCTGGAGCGAAACAAGTCCTGTCTGGGGTGCTTCCCTTGTCTGGAGCTGCACAGGCCCTGTATGGGGCGCCAACTGGAGCGATTCAGGCTCTATTTGGAGCAAAACATGCCCTGTCTTGGGTGCATCCCCTATGCTGGGGCAGAGCACTGCCATGGGCGAAACATGTCCTGTTTCGGTGCAAATCACTGGCTGGGAAACAGAGCGCCGCAACTGCTCCTCAGTGGTAACTCGCTGCATCCCTGAGGCAACATGCCCAACCTGAACCTCGCCAATTGAAGCACTTGCCGCACCTTAGTATGAGAATCGTTGTTGTTAGTGTCGTTGGCCGTGTCGTCGAAATGACTACGCTGCGCCCCCGAGTTGACATCAACTGCCTGTTGTAACAACTGTTCTTGCTGCCCAAAAACATTTTCTATCTCCAAAATGGTATACCCTGCCGCCAGGAGGCATTCCTCCGTAGATTCTTGAATAACCTCGGCATTGTCATTAGCTATTGTCATACCCACCAGTGGCTTATCCGCTTGAGCACCCTCGTCTGCATCGACATTCTCTGTAAGCGACTCAAATTTATTTGACAACACCACCTTTACTGAATCAATGGCCACCGACCTCTTATCCCCAACTCCCTCTGGAATCTTCTCTCCCTTACTGTTTTTATGCCACTCACGCCCACTTCTGATTTGGGCAATTTGTCTTTTCTGGTAACTGGTACATATTGTTGCTTGATTGTATTTGTTACAGCCTTTGGCTTGACCGATTTGTCTGATTTACCTAGATCTGAAGCTCTCCTACCGCCCTTAAGGCCTAGTTTTGTTCGACAATAGTCCTCCTGATGCCCTATCAAAGAACAAAATCACAGTATTTGAAGCCTGGGTATTGTATCTTTTGCCAGAAACCCCTATTATTAGCCCTGTCAATCCAGACTCTAGTTGGTAATTTTTTCGCCAATGTCATCTCCACCAATGTTCTAAAAATCGGTCTAGGCGGCCGCCTAGGCGCTAGAAGGTGGAAAACCGCCCAGATTAATGGCTGGGCGGGCTGTCTGGGCGGCTGGGCGGGTCTAGGCGGGTCTGGGCGGGTCTAGGCGGCCTAGGCGGACTCTAGGCGGTCTGGGCGATTTTTATTTTTTTAAATTTTTAATATGGCTAATTGTGTTCTTATTTTATTTTATTTCCTACTTTTTAATAATAAACTATTTAATTATTTTTTATTCAGTATATGTCTAAATGTAGCAAATGATGATTACTTAATGGAATTCTCGAATGATCTGTCGGTACCAATTTTACTAATGTAGATTTTATCAAATATAACTAAGGTTATTTATGCAATTTGAAGAAAAATAAAAGAATACACATTCAAATTTATATAAAGTACCCATCATGACCAACTTCAGTCATTTGAGTTTTAATAAATTTTGTTCACTATTGGTAATTTTTCATGTTTTTTTAATTTTGCATATGTATACTGGCATTAAATTGGATGTAATTGATAATGTATTATGCTTAACTTTTATAAATTATTAAAGTAATAATACAAAACCTAAGACCGCCTAGGTGCCGCCTAGGCGCCCGCCTAGGCCCCTGGGCGCTAGGCACCTGCTCGCCGCCCGCCCAGCGCCTAGCGATTTTTAGAACACTGATCTCCACGCAAACACGGGCAAAGCCCGGGCGTGATAGACATCTAGTATGATCATCCATCCTCAAAAAATCGCCAAAAGAATTCACTATGGCTTTTAAAATGGGGGGATGGAATAAATGCAAAGGTAAGTTAGACAACTCTACCCACAATGGCACCGAGATCGGGTCTCCTTCAGGCTGAACCCATCATGCCAACGGAAAGCTTTGAACCGAACACCACGAATCAGAAAAAGAATCTCGCGACAGAACTTTCTTTGCTTCCTCCTCAGATTGAAGGCGGACTAACACATGCTGTTGATTAAGTAAACCAAGCGAAAAATCGCCCAGAATTCCCCAAGTTCTGTGAATCGAATCTCGGATATCTTCCAATGTTGGTCGATAACTAGAAAATTTTAAAACGATCACATGTTTTTCCATGAACTCCTCTCCACGTACTTAATCAGTTGCCGTAATGTCGATTGCTGGTGCTCCCTTTTTACGGAAACGAGTTCCTTCAACCGGAGTCTCCACAACGTTGTCCACCAAAAATTTACCAAAAATCTGTGCGAAGGATGGCTAAGCCGATCCTTCCACGGTTCCCCCATTCCCTTGTCTCCCCACCGTGGGGGGAGGAATGACGGCTGGAGGCGCCGATATCACATCTAGATTTTGTTTCCAGTGTCAACAACAACACAAAACACTCACAGCAGCAGTAGCGTATCGGATCGCGTAGCGGCGGCTGGAGCGTATCGGCATCTGCAATGGATAAATGATCAGTGTATCAAAACGGTGCAATCTCAGATCACAATCAGAGCCTTCTCGCTGCCAACAGAGCCCAATCTCGCGCTGACAACAAGATCAACGCACAACACACAACACACAACACACAACAATGGCGGCTGTACTGTATCGGTGTAAGCGATATGTCGGGACGGACGGCTGAATCGTGTCGGCGTGTTGGATCAAGGCGGCTCAACAGCCCTGTCGGCCTAACTACGCCGGCCAAGAGTAGCGGAACAACCTAGGTTATCCTTGTGAAGCTCAAGCTGCCACAAATATCAATGGCTGGGATATATTCCAATAATCTTGGAATGGCTGAGATTGAAAGATAAGAAATTTAAAATAATACCCAGTTTGCCCCTCTAAATCGCCTCAGAGCATACTCTCCCTAATTCTTTGCCATCAGGTCACAATTCATCTTTCCATTTGGCTCCTTTTTGGAAGATGATATGGCTTAGATTGTACTGTCATGTTTGCCTCAACGCCAAAAAGTTAGAAAGAAAGCAGATGTATGTTTCTCGCCAACTCTCATCTTATACCACCATGCTTAATTCTGTTTTCTCCAATTTAAAAATGTAAGCTCTTCATTTGCTAGCTATAGTTGAATTAATCATGCCATGTATATTTGTTTAGTTGTATAGTAAAATAGTTGTGTATTGTTTGTCCCCCTTTGTCTGTAATCCTAAATCAGCCCCTGAATAGCATCTCTGATCATCCCCAACTATTTTAGAGGTTTTAATTTTTATAGAGAAAATTTTTGCTCAAATCATCCCTTTAAATAATCTCCTATAATAACTTCACATACAATTTTCCCCTAAATTTAGGGGACCATCCCCTATATCTCATATAATAATAAAATATGTTTAATATTTAATTTTCTAAATTAAAAATAAATAAAAAATAAAACAAAAGGATATTAAATTGAAATTAATAATAAAATTTTAAATAATGATTAAAAAAACTCCCAAATTATATTTAATTAGTCAAACTATATTTAATTAGTCAAAAGGAAATTAAATTATATTTAAATAATGATAAAAACCTAATTATTAATACTATTTTTTTAACTCCCAAATCTATTTAATTAGTCAAAAGGAAATTAAATTATATTTAAATAAAAACCTAATTATTAATACTAGTTTTTTTAAAACTCCCAAATCTTTTAATTATTCAAATTTAAATTAAGTTGAAATTAATAATAGTATAATAAAAAATATCTAAATAATATTATAATTGAAATTAATAATAATATATATTTAATAATATTATAATAATATAATTGAAAATAATAGTATATTGAAATTAATAATAGTTTAATTGAAATTAAATTAGTATAGAAAGTTGAAGATATATTAAAATAATGATAAAAAGTTAAAATAAGAGATGTGGTTGAAGTAATGAAGAAATAGGAGAACTCCTAAATTTAGCTTTTGGTTAAAATGGGGGATGGTTCATCCCTATTTAAATTTTTACCATTGGAGATGCTCTAAGGTCAAGTCTTTATCGAGAGGGAGCCTAAGCAAAAGGCTGAGACGAGTGTGCTTGCCTACTCTAAGTTTTTGGATTGGCGCCTAGCGTGAAATTGAAGAAAATATGAGGCAACTCAAAAGCTTACACATTCTTTCTATCGGTCACGAGTCTTAAAAATTAAAATTTTAGGAATAAATATGGTAACCGATATTAAACTCTCAATATTGGAAATTGGAATGACATATTTATAGTTTGTATTTAATTGAAGAGCTTCAAATAAATTGTATTAAGGGCTTAGGTGTAATAAATCAATGTTTGAGAGATGTTGATTTTGATCATAACAAATATTAAATGTGGAGAGAAAAAGAAAATTTCAAAAGTTAGATATAAGAACCTTTTTATAGTTTATGCATAATTGGGAGGCTTTAAATAAATTATGTTAGGGGCTTAGATATAATTAATCAATGTTTAAGAGTTGCTATCATGGAAAAAAATATGAAATATGGAAGGCAAAATGAAAAAATCTAAAAGTTAAATTAAGGGCATATTTATAATTTGTAGATAATTGGGGGCTTCAAATAACTTATGTTAATAGATTATGTATAATTATGCAATGCTTGACAATGTAGGTTTTGATTGTAAATAGTTTGAATTTGGAAGAATGCAATGGTAAATATGTGTAATAGTATTTTTCATTTAAAAGTCATAAATACCCTTTTCACTATTCATCACCTTTTGATTTTGCCTCGTAAATATTAAGAAATTAGATGGGCAAAATTGAAAAGTAAAATTAGAGTCTTAGGTGACATTTGTTTTTCATTCTGATAAGAACTTTGGTTATGAATAAGAAGTGATTTACTTTGATAGTGAGTTTGAGTGAGTTTGTTTTTACTTCTAATTATAATCAAAAGTTGTTAATGAGTTCTGAATTCAAAACAATATAATAAGCATTAAGGAAGTGCTTAGCAGTTAAATGAATTTTTTTTAAAGTACTTAGAAGCCAACTTTTAACTGGAGTTAGAAGTTTTTAACGAACTTCTGAATGAGCTGCTAATTAGAAGTTGTAAAATTAAATGTGTTTATTTTTTGTGCTGACTTGACCTTTTTTTTTTGCCCATCACTGCAATTCACACCACTCATCACACCACTAACATTAACCCTATTCTTCACCTATTTTCTTTCTTCCAAAAACCATTGAGATTCATTTCTATCAATACCAGAAATCACCCTATATCCTTATTATATTTCTCATATAATCTTCAATAGAGAGGAAGAAAAAGTGAAAGAGGAATAAGAAGAGGAGGAAGTCAAGAAGGGTGATAGTGGATGCACTGTTCACATGATAATGAGGGGATGATTGGTAGAGGAGAAGTGTAACAACAATCATTACAAATTTATTGTGAGACTATTATTGGAATAAATTTTCATTAAATACTTAAGGTGTGTTTGGTTGCATGAAATTCTATACCATGAGAATCCATGAGGGAACCCCTATATTTTAGGCTAATTTGAGGTATCACTCCATATTCACCATTTGATTTTGTGATGAATTGTGAAAATGAAAGTCCCATGAATATGATAATCACATGCCTTGGGGGACAAATGAGTGTGATTCTCATGTTTATGAGACTTTCATTCCCACCATTGATCACAAAATCAAACGATGAATGTGGAATAATACATCAGTTTGACCTAAAATGTAGGAGTTCCTTCATAGATTCCCATGACATAACATTCCATGCAACCAAACATACCCTTAGTGCTAAATGAAAATATGTAATGGTAATGAAAATATGTATGTTTGGTATACTTTTAAAATGGTAAGGTGGTAATGTAAAACTTATTTTCAAAAATACCCTCACTTAGTTAAAATAGGGGAGGGTGAGGAGTGTAAAAATGGTCATTATGTAACTTTGACCATTACAATGGGAATGATAATGACCATTTATAGGGAGGAGGTAGGAATGGCCATTACAACCAAATCTGTAATGGAGATTACCATTATAATGATTTTTTGTTTCACCAAAGAAATGTAGTTGACCATTGTAACAGCCATTACATTACAATGGTCAAAGGAGTAACCAAACATGCCCTTAATGCTAAATGATTGACATCTCACACGGTGCTTACTCCAATAAGAACTTCAATCTATCATAACTAAAAACAAACACCTTCTGATGCTTGAGTGCTTTAAAAAAATAATAATAACTAAAAAAAAAAAACATTTTCCCCTCTTCATCATTGTTCATCCGGGCCTTCTCTCCTTACTTGGAACTGTTGACTTTAAAAGGGCATGTAAGCTCCACCCATGTGAACACTTCTGTACAAAGTTGATGGAGCAGTAAACAATCCCTACAGAGTGTCCAGGAGGTCAGGTTGGTTTACAACTAACAGAAGTACAAAGCAGTCCCTAACTGCAGTTTTATTCAGAATAAATTTTGGACTCCTGAGATGAAATGAGAGAGGGCAAGGCAAACTGTTACACGATTTCCTCTGGGTTTTTACAATGGTTAGTTATGCATAAATACCCAAGAGTAAAAGAGGAGTCATGTGAAGGTTTTGCTGTTCAGTGTCCCCATCAATGGAGGTTTTTATGTGTTAAATTTAGGGTTTTTCAAACCTTTCTATTCTATTCTACTCCATTTTTTTCTGGAACCCAAAAAATTTGGTGAAGGGATGGGGCATTAAATTCTTCTGTTGTCATCTCAGATTCTTGTTTGAAACTCATAAAGTTTTTTTTTTGGAAGGCAACTCATGAAGTTCATTGAATAGGGTTTCCCAATTTGCATTTTTCCTTCTCTTTTTTTTTTGTCACATAAATAAGTAATTAATTAACAGGGGTTTTGACACACATCTATTGGGGGCTGTCCCAAGTCCTTACCCTATAGAGCCTCACATATCTGAATAGGGAGGATATCTTATATCTGTCTGTCTACATTTCTCTCTCTTTCACATTCAACATTCTGAAAATAGAGAGTGACAGAACTACTTCTCTTCCTCACGTTTCCTCCTTTTAAAAGGTATGTTTTTGTGTGAGGCCTCTTCCCAGTTTATTAGGTGGTGGCCTCCCCCTATATGCTATGTCTCACATTCTCTATCTCAGTTAGTGATATTACATTGCACAAGGAACGATGAGACTGAAACTTGATAACTGTTTATGAATGGTACATCTCTACATCTATTTTACAAGAGAGGAGAAGAAATTGGGCTCCTCATGAATGTTTTATATACATTGGATTTAATAAGAGACCAAAATTTGCAGGTACATAATCAGAGATTAGAGGAGGAAATTGTCGATAATGTGTTGAATCACATCGGTGCCGTCAGAATGGAGAGAGTAATTCTTCACCTGAAGACAAGAAAGTTTGGACAGACGATAAGAAGGAATGAAGAGACGGTAAAGAGTCCCCAACACTTAACAGCATTTTTTGAGAGGTGGAAGCACAGAGCAGGAATAATGTAACAGATAAACTCGACATCTAAACTAGTACTTGTGGAGCTATAAATTAACAAGTAGAAGAGGCGAACAGTTCACCGGGAACAGGGTAAAATGATGGGCATAAGCTGTTTTCACGGTATAAAGAAACTTTATAGTTAACACTGACAAACAATACACAAAAGAAATAAGTGCGAGGCCCAGATAACATGAAGGTTGATTATAAGTGTTTCCACAAAGGGTTTGTAGCCATAATATGACTAGAACTGAATCTCATTCACTGAAACTGAACTCATCTGTCAAGCATCATCTTGAGCTCAATGGTGTCAAACTAGCAAGAAGATTTCTTAGGAAAAGCATCACTTTCTGATGAGAAATCACACTTCAAAGACATTCAAACAAAAACTAGACCTGAAGTTCCTAATAAATAAGCTTGTATGTGGAACGAAATCATACCCCACCTAAACCCTTTAAGCATGACAAAGTATACATGTTATCCAGTTTGGAGAGTTAAGAAAACAAGACGTCCCAAGTTGTGGGGAGTGGGACATGGAATAAATGGGCTGGGCCTAAATTGAGCATCTTATGGAAGACCCGTACGACTATGACTTTCCAGATAGATCCGTTGCTTCATTCACTAAGTAATTCTTGTTAGATTATGTCTTCTTCTTGGTCAAGTCAAGTCAGCCTATAAATACTCTTGCATTTCTACAACAGTTTTATTCATCCAGTTATGAAGGAATTTCTTCTGTGTTTCATTTCTCTGGTTTCTGATAGGAAAAATTTAAATAAATGAAAAATAGCAAACCCTATAAATTTAAGTCACCAGTGAGCAAAACCATCATGTGGATAAGCCTCTACTGCATAATGTGTCACCAACTTTATTTAGAAGATAAACTTTACTTTGAAAATAGAGGTTGAGATATTAGTTGTTTCTATACCATTACCTCATGAAACTTTTAAAATAGAAATATTATCATTCTAGAGTTTAATTCATGCGACCTATATCTACTTCGAACCTGTCATCACCTAATAATTGAACTTGTATGACATGTTGGCGACACAACAAAAGGGGCTCTCTGAAAAGAACTGGACATGACAAGTGTTCTTGGATAGATTTGAATGTTGAGTATGGTCAATTTTGCATTGAAGTTTGAGGTTCACTGTCATTCATCATATGGCAAGGATAACAAACCTCTTTTATTTAAGTCATGAACACAAGAAACTTGCCTGAATTGTGCTGTGTGCCAAAATTCCTTGCTTACTTCTCCGGAAACTAACGTCAACCCTTTCCCAACTCACTTTTGTAAGACCTCTAATCATCAACTCTGCAGTTAATTAAATAAGCATGACATAGGATGAAAATAAGCAATTATTCCAAACAAGCGTGACATAGATCAATAATAACCTTTATGCCCTTAACAGTCTGTGAGTTGGCATTTTCTGTGCTAAACATCGACTCATACTTTACATAGCAGAGTGCAGACACACTCTAATAGGAATTGTACTTAATGTATATGGTGGTAAACAAATCTATTTCTATCATTAATGCTTATAATGCAACATAATTGATCTAAGATGCATTTGACTTGTTTGAGAATAATCTTCACTTTGACTTATTTGAGACACATTGTCAGACAGGAAAAATTCTCACAGTATTGGAAATGAAAGACAGTAAAACAATAAAGATCAAAACAATATATGACCAATGTGTTTATATCTACGATCATATAAAAAAATTTGTACTTTGTATAATGCAATAATATGTTATACCCTCTGTTTTGTTAGTAGGAGCAGTGACTCAATAGTAAATGAATGGGAGGTTGCATGGAAAAGAATCACAAAGGAAAATTAATTTTTCAGGTTTCTAGTCCCAAAATTGAATGCAGAAAATTTGCCAAATTCATGCTTTTTTTATTCTTACTGTATCAAAATATTCCCTAGCCTACTCCTAGGCACTTTTGCCCTGAGAAAATTTTTCTTGAGACTTTGCTAGATAGAAATTTTCTTTTCCACAATGCTGTTGTGTACTGGCTCATGTAATTTGACTACAAATCAAACAAGGGTTACGAGTTGTAACCAGTTGCAAATTGATTGGGAAAGACTTTCTCTAGGACACAGTTTAGTGTTAAATTAGGAGAGGGGTGTGTTTCCTAATTAAGATAAGGTTTTGTGTTTCCTACTCAAGATACTATTTTGGTTTCCAATAAAGAAACGAGTGGGTTTCCTAATCAAGATACGGTTTGGTTTCCAAAAATTCGACTTTGTTATAAAAACCAGCAATCATCACCATTGAGGTATGCAAAGAAGAAGAAATCAGAGCTATGAGAGAAAATTCAATCAGGCTTTGTTTATGAGCCAAAGGTGTGAGGGGACAAGGTGACAGATTGAGATCTAGACAAAAGAAAACATAGTGTAATTATTCTTCCTTTTCTTATAGTGAAATCTTCAAGGGTTCTCCGTGGAGTAGGCGGTTTGCAGAACCACTTTAAAACTTGGTGGTGTTCTTTTGTTAGTGTAGATTCTTATTTTTGCTTGTGTTGGTTTGAGTCATTCATCAATTTGTTGAAGACAAGGTCTTGGATTGCATCTAAGTGCAAGGACGTTGTGTTCGAGATTTTATTGATCAAGATTCCTAACAAAAGTGGTTGGCTAGTAGCGATAAGGGCAAGACATCGGTGGAGTAAAAATTGAGTTGAAGTTGTTCGAAGGGAATGAAAACTTTACTCTATGGCAAAGGAAGATGAAGAATGTGTTGATCCAACACAAGTTGCTTTTCATACTTGATAGGAAAGAAAAGAAACCCAAAACTATGGAGGATATCGAGTGGACTAAGTTAGATCAAAAGGCGTTGAGTTCCATAGAGTTAGATAAAAAAGAGTTCAGTTCCATAGCATTACATCTATAGGACAATGTGATGTTTCATGTTATGGAGGAAACCATAGCAAAAGGAACATGGGAGAGTTAGAAAAGTTGTATATGGGAAAGTCTCTCTCCAATAAACTTTTCTGAAAAATGAACTCTTGAACCTTCAAATGGAAGAAGGTGGTGATCTGATGGATCATCTTAATGTTTTTAATAGGTGTATTGCTGATTTGTTACGGGTGGATGTCAAGTATAAGGAGGAAGACAAAACCTTATTGTTGTTAAGGTCTTTTCTTTTGCCTCTCAAGCACTTTAGGAAAACTTTGATGTTTGGAAAGGACACTTTGCAGTATGAATCAGAGTTGCAAAATACTATCTCACATGTGAAGATGAATCAAAACACCGGAGGCTCTCAGGAAGGGTTCTAATGAAAAGGGTCGATCGAAGTCACAAGGTAGCAAGAAAAGTGAACACGGTAGTCCTAAGGGGAAGTTAGAAGGCTGTTTTGAGTGTGGTGAAACGTGCCACTACAAGCGGGATTGTAAGAAGTATCTAGCAAAAAATAAGAGAGCTAAATTTTCGAGTACAACTAGTATTGTCACAGATGCACATCATTCTGCAAGGAGTGATGGTGAACTTTTAGCAATGTCTTCTTCAGGTAATACTCAATTAGTTCCTTGGATTTTTAGATTCAGGTTGTACCTTCCATATGTGTGCAAACAAATAGTAGTTTCACACATTAAAGGAGGAACGATGCCATGAAGTATTGATGGGAAATCACTTGGTTTGAATAATGTGGCGGGGATTGGTACAGTGAAAGTGAAGATGCATGATGGAGTTGTTAGAATGTTGGGTAATGTTAGGTGGATTCCTACATTAATAAAAAAAATATTTCTCTGGTACAGATAGGAATGGTTATTCTTTCTCTTCTAAAGCAGGGAAGCTCGTAAGCACTAAGGTTCACAAGTGGTCATGAGAGGAGACTTCCATTCCCGATCACAAAATCAAATGGTGGATGTGAAGTAATACCTGAAATTAGCCTAAAATATAGGGGTCCCCTCATGGATTTCCATGACATAGGATTCGATGCAGCCAAACACACCCTAAGAGTTTGGACATCTTGTTTGAAAGATAGCAAGAGGAAGTGCCTCGGGTGTTCTCGATTCAAATCACGTGGGTAATTTAGATGAGAGGATCTACCACAGGGTATGTCTTCACTTGTAATAGAATATCAGTGAGTTGGAAATCCATGCTTCAATCTATTACTGTAATGTCTACTACCAAGGCGGAATATATGGCTTTGGCAAAGGTTTCCAAGGAAGTTGTGTGGCTTAATAGGTTGATCAGTGAGTTCAGGATAAAACAAGACTCCGTGATGATAAGGTGTGCCAGTCTAAGTGCTATTTGCTTAGCGAAGAATCCAGTTTTTCAAGGAAGAACAAAACACATTGAGGTTCGTTATCATATGGTGAAATTACAATTGTGAAGGTTCATAATAATGATAATGTTTTAGATTCTTTGACCAAGGTTGTTACAACAAATAAGTTCAAACATTCTTTGGGCCTACTCAATTTGATTACATGCTAAGAATGGGTGGATGCACTTCATTCACATGAGGTGCGTTAAGGTGAGAAAATTTTGCCAATGTGAGGCTGTTTGAAAATGTTCGTGATGGTCTTCATGGGATTATGCAGGTATCTCGAGTTAAAAAACAATTGGGAATTCATTTAGTTACATGGTAAAACATTCGCCAAGGTGGAGATTGTTGTGTGTTGGCTCATATTAAGTTTCATTACAAATCAAACAAGGTTACAAGTTGTAATCGGTTGCAAATCGATTGGGTAAGACTTTATCTAGGACCAAGGTTTAGTGTTAAATTAGAAGAAGGGTGTGTTTCCTAATTACGATACGGTTTTGGTTTCCAATCAGGAAACGGGTGAGTTTCTTGCTCAGAGTACGGTTTTGGTTTTCAATTAGGAAATGAGTGTGTTTCCTAATCAAAATAAGGTTTAGTTTCCAAGGAATTCGACTTTTTTGTATGGATTTTATAAAACCATCAATCATCACCATTGAGGTATGTCAAAAAGAAGAAATCAGAGAGTTGTGAGAGAAACTCAATCAGAGTTTGTTTATGAGCCAATGGTGTAAGGAGACAAGGTGAGAGATTGAGATTTAGCGAGAAGAAAACATTGTGTAATTGTTCATCCTTTTCTTATAGTGAAATCTTTCAAGGGTTCTCCGTGGACTAGGTGGTTTGCCAAACCACGTTAAAACTTGGTGGTGTTCTTTGTTAATGTAGATTCTTATTTTTGCTTGTGTTGGTATTCGTCAATCCGCTGAAAACAAGGTCTTGGCTTGTATCTAAGTGCAAGGACGTTATGTTCGGGATTTTATTGACTACAAATCACAACAAATGCAACCAAACCCTAGTTAACTTCTTAAATTTTCCAAAGTAACACCTGTAGTTACTACTTATTTGGCAAAGGGAGATTGCTTTGGGGGTGGTGGCAAAAACAAACAAACTTTAAGCTCAAAAATAGTGATCAAAGTGCAAACCTTCCATGTCACTTGTCTTGAGTCTCTTCGCATTGGCTTCCAAAAGCACTTCATGATCAGGATCCACTGCTTTGGGGGCCTCCTCATTGATTATATGTGGATATCTTGGATTCTTTGAAAGGTGTCGACGCTGGAATTAAGAATATAATCAGAAAACATAACTAACTAACTAGTAATGAAAATTTTCGAAGATGCTATGACCTTAGGGAGCTCATGCTGACGACGTATTGAGGATGTCCTCCACCCGACAAGAACTTTTAAATGAGTTAAAGTCCAAAATGACGACTATATTTCTGAGACTCAAAATTAAAGCAAGTTCCAGTGCAGAGAATATTAATTCCCAGTCACTGCTTCGTGGTGGACAATGAAGCCATGGATTCTAGCAAGATAAATCAGGTTTGATTGTCCACACACATGACAAGTATTTCCACCAAAATAATATTTAGATCATAACATAAAAAATTCAGGATACAGTCAAAGCATGAATTTGCATAAGTGACACGACGTCTGAACGATTGCAAAGCAGACCTACAAAGAAGGAAAAACTGACGATAAGCCGCTACACATGAAATTCATTTGCTTATGCTTATCTCCAGAATATTTTTCATAAAAAATGACCCAAGTTCTCACATGTATCGAAGGTCTCCAGAGTCAGTGACCATTTGAAGAAGAAGAGGAGGTTTCTCGTTGTCTTTGTCAGCAAGCATAAGATGTTTTCCAGTTCTTCCAAGAATCCATGATACATGATGTGCTGTTTTCTCAATAATGCGAATACCAAAACCTGGAACCTGCAACATATAAATTTTACTTCCTTTACTACAATTGAAGATGTTTCATTCAGTTCCTTCCACCCTTTGCTACCAGTAAACATGGCACCAATTTATTGTCATTGTGTTTCATATATAAACATCATAAAGATACCAAATTATATACCTTGCTAATTACACCAAAATTTAGTTTTTTCTGATCTGCACGTTTCCAACACCAGGAATCCCGAAGTTTTGATTTTGATAAATCTCATACTAGCTAGAAGCAGATGTTAAAGATATTACATTGTCAATTATCTTGACTGTATAGGCTGTAAGCAATTCCAGAGGAGACAAAGAAAGAAGAGGAGAGAAAGAGAGAGACGGAGACAGAGAGGGTAAGGTCTCATGTTATCTCTCAAAATGTAGAACTAACTTTCTTTTTGTGGGTGAGGGTGTGGGCATGGATGAGAGGAAAGGGGATTGGTACCTCTCCAACTAAACATAGTCTCACTGTATATCCTCGCTCCTACCTAACTATGCTAGATTTAACACTATGGTCATATTAACAGCTAGAGAACACTTACAGAACAATATGAAAGTAATGCAAGTAATATCCACCTGAAATTTATGGACACTCGGAACAAATCTAAATTTAATATATGGTCAAATCCTAAAGGATATAAAGAAACACAAGTCTGTTTTCGCACCGTCATATTTATCCATTTGAAAAACACAATCGTCTCTTAAAAAGTGAATGAGCTCAGCTCATAAAAAATAGCATCCCAACATGACGAAATAAAAATCACCTGTTTATGCCCTCTTGAACCCAGATGTGGTGTGGCTAGAGTAACAAAATTCATGGGCTCTAATCCTGCAATTTTGTTGTTTGATTTCTCATCAGAGCAAGCAATGCCAGACCCTCCAGCCACAAAATCGTCATTTCCTTCAGAAGATTCCTTCATGATAGTGTGTCCATAGAGTCTGCCAATTGCATATCTTGCTACTAACCCACCCATAGAATGAGCCACAAATGATATCTTCTCAAGCCCAGGGTTCTTTTTTACAACTGAAATTACCTGAAAAACACATCTATTAATAATAATCCCAGGCCAAAAGGGGAATCAAGATCCATCAGAATACTTGAAGTGGTATGACCAGTCCAATTATATAGCTCTCGTAAATTTTAGAATAGATGGCACATTGCCTGACATGAAAACAAGGTAAGGTTGACACCAAACATGATAAAACAATACCTCTTCTGCTAATCGCTCTCCCATTACGTCAACGCCATCAAAAGTCAGCATTGAAGAATTAACCTTGCTGCCTGTGTATTGCATGGTAAGAGTATGCATAATAGCTCTTGAAATTGAAAGTTCATGGAAAAGGAAAACTCACAATGCACAATAATATCTTGTTGGTATCTTCTCAGAAACTGCTTTGCGGAAAATTTCCAATTGCTAGCACTGAATGGGGTCGAAAACATTACACACAAAAAAGACAGGAATAATATAACTTAATAATGCAAATGACTATGCAGGTATTAATAAAGACCAATGGAAAGTTAAAACCTTCAACAGAATAATTTGGCATATAGCAAATGTTTCAGTATGCTACTGATTAAAAATAATTTGAGCAATGAACACTTTCACATTGTATAAGAAAGGTTCAAGTTTGGTAACTCACATCCTAACATAAATATTTGCAAGTGCCTTATGTCACAACTATCTTCTTGCCTAGCCAAGTGAGGTTAGCAAGTGTAAATAATGTAGAGTATTCTACATTGTTTTAGAGGGTTCTCTAAAGCCTTCCATAAAATTCCATAGAGTTCCATAGGATTCTAGTCCTTAGATATTTCTAAGGAAGTGTGTAGAAGTTCATTGTAGACCGTTATCACCACCGTCCATTGAGGAGGTGGAATTGTATACATAGGCTAAGGCCTCATTTGTTGTAGTCACCTCAGAGAATTCAAACAATACAAGTTCTAGTTCTCTTAAGCTCTCTTGTGCATTCTTAGCTTGCTTAGTTTTTCATAGTCTAAGTAAGTCTTTTGTGGGCAAGGCTGACTAGCTTTCTTTGATAAGTCGGAACAAAGTTTGCTAGTGCCGCACAGGAAGTACTTGAGAAAAGAAAGCCCGTGACAGTTGGTATCAGAGCTCGGTTTGGCAAGGTTGGTGAAATCATTCTACACGAAAGAATGTCGTCGGAGGTCAACAACCCATCAATTGGCAACGACAAAGGTGGGAAAGTCCGCAAGGACAAGTCGAAGGACATGATCGCTGCGATGGATGAAAGGTTGGCTAAGTTGTGTGCCACCATGTCCGACTTGAGGGAGAAAGTTGAAGACATGGACCAACGCATCGAGGGGCAAGCGTCCAATGGGGTAGACCAAGAGCTCCGGAAAGAGATGCAAGAAGCCTTAAATGAAGTAGTGAACATAGTGTCCAAAAAGATCGAGTCCTTAGAAGCCCAAATTGTTGCCAAAGATGCGGAGATGCATGCTTACAGGGAAAGAGTTGAGAAGCTTGAAACTCAATTCAATGTGTGTATGGCTGCAGTAGCCAATGGTGGGACTACACTAGGGACAATCACTCACAGAATCGAAGCTCCCAAACCTAAGGCCTATGGCGAGGCAAAGAGTGCAAGGGAGATCGACAACTTCTTGTGGAACATGGAGCGCTACTTTGATGCGGTTGGCATAAGAGATGAAGCATCAAAGGTACGTAGTGTCTCCTTATATTTGAATGATGTTGCTACAGTTTGGTGGCGCAAAAGATCCGATGATGTCAAAAGGGGATTGTGCACCATTGACACTTGGGAAGAATTCAAGAAGGAAATCAAGAGACAATTCTTCCCAAAGAATGCCGAAAATGAAGCTAGGGCCAAGCTTCACCGCTTTCAACATAAGGAAGGCCACATAAGGGAGTATGTGAAGGAGTTCTCGGAGTTCTCTTGGAGATTCTTGATATGGGAGAAAAAGATGCTTTGTTTAGCTTCCTTGATGGCCTAACGGATTAGGCCAAGTTGGAGTTGAAGAGGCGAGGTGTGCAAGACCTTGCAACAGCTATGGTTGCGGCCGAGTCCTTGATTGAGTTCAAGAGAAAGGACTAATCCAAGGGGCAAGGGAAAAAGCCGAGTAATGATGGCAAAGGTGGGAGAGACAAAAAGAAGTGCTCATTTGCCCAAGAGGAGGTGACATTCTTGGGTTATATCATTGGCAAGGGCAAGCTTCGTATGGCCAAGTCCAAGGTACAAGCCATCCAAGAATGGGAACCACCGACCAAAGTCACTGAGTTAAGATCTTTCCTTGGCTTGGTGAACTATTATAGAAGGTTCATCAAAGACTACTCTTCCATAGCTGCTCCATTGACGGACTTGCTCAAGAAAGGACGAAGTTGGGATTGGAGTTCAAAATGCTAACAAGTTTCGAAGGATTGAAGAAAGCAATTGTGGAGGAACCGGTGTTGGCACTTCCCAACCATTATATGTCTTTCGAGGTACATACAAATGGTTCCGATTTTGCTATTGGTGGAGTATTGATGCAAGGACATCCTATTGCCTTTGAAAGTAGGAAGCTCAATGATACTGAGAAGCGGTATACAGTACAAGAGAAGGAAATGACTGCGGTTGTGCATTGCTTGCGAACATGGCGTCATTACTTGCTTGGGAGCAAATTGTGGTTAAGACCGACAATGTTGCCACTAGCTACTTCCAGATAGAAAACTCACACCAAAACAAGCTAGATGGCAAGATTTCTTGGCAGAGTTTGATTACACTTTGGAGTACAAGTCTGGCAAGGCTAATCTTGTTGCAGATGTTTTGAGTAGAAAATGAGAACTTGCTGACATAAATCAACCTCAAAGCAATTTGAAGGGACGCATAAAGGAAGGATTGACACATGATTCCATGGCTCAAACCATCATAGCTCTTGTCAAAGATGGGAAGACAAGACGATTTTGGGTGGAGGACGGCTTGATATGCTCTAAGGAAAGGAGAATCTATGTTCCACCTCATGACAACCTAAGAAAGGAAGTCTTGAGAGAATGCCATGATAGCAACTGGGCGGGACATCCAGGTATATCTTGCTCTTGTGGAAGATTCCTATTATTGGCCACATATGAGGGATGATATCGAAGCATATGTAAAAACTTGTCTTGTATGCCAACAAGACAAGGTGGAGCAACAGTCACCTGCCGGCTTACTTGAACCTCTCGCCATCCTAGAGAGACATTGGGAGAGTGTTTCCTTAGATTTAATAGTTGGGTTGCCCGCATCGAAAGGTTGCAATTGGATACTTGTGGTCGTGGACATATTTTCGAAGTATGCCACCTTCATTCCCATACCCAAGGAGTGCACAGCCGAGCAAGCCGCACATTTATTCATCAAACATGTGGTTAAGTATTGGGGTGTGCCCAAATCTATCATCAGTGATTGGGATACTCGGTTCAATCAGTGATTGAGTTATTCAAGTTGTTGGGTACCGACCTTAACTTCTCTACTAGCTTTCATCCTCAAACGGATGGTCAAACGGAAAGGATGAATGCCTTGCTGGAGTTATATCTTAGGCACTATGTGAGTGCCAACCAGCGAGATTGGGCTAAGTTGCTAGACGTTGCCCAATTCTCTTTCAAATTGCAGAAGAGTGAAGCAACTGAGTCGTAGCCTATTTGAGATTGTCATGAGACAACAACCTATAACCCCGAGTTCTATTGCCACTAGCTGCACTGGAGTGAGTCCAACAACCTATAAGTTTGCCAAAGGATGGAATGATCAAGCTGATGAGGCACGAGCTTACCTGGAGAAGGCATCTAAGAGGATGAAGAAGTGGGCCAACAAGAAGAGACGACCTCGAGAGTTCCAGGTTGGAGACCTTGTGCTTATCAAAATGCATGCTCATGCCAGACTTTCAGAACTGCATCGTGGCCTTATCAGGAGATATGAGGTTCCTTCCCCATAGTCAAGAAAGTGGGAAAACAAGCTTACAAGGTCGAGTTGCCACCGAGGATCAAGTTTCATCCAGTCTTCCATGTGAGCCTATTGAAGTCGCATAAGGAAGATCAGGATGATCCAAGCAGAGGAGTTTCACAAAGAACACCAATGGGCATGAGGATCCGACATGACAAAGAAGTAGAGACTATCTTGTCAGATCGTGTGGTGCGCCATTCCAACCAATCTCCCACACATGAACTACTCGTCAAGTGGAAGGGATTGCCAGAAAGTAAAGCTAGCTGGGAGCCAATCCAATATTTGTGGCAATTCAAGAGCAAATCCCAGCGTACGAGGATTTGAAGGCAACGAGGACGTCTGACGCCGGGCGAAATAACGATTACTCTGCAGGCTAATAGCAACATATAATTGACAGGGAAGAACACAAGATGATAGCCCAAAACACAGAGAAATAGCTCTAATGTTTAATCAAATTACTCAAAATCAAAGGTCTCTTACAATATTGAGGAAAAACTCTATTTATAGTGCTCAAATAACTTGAATAATAAGCAATCTATTACTAAAAAAAATTTAGAATCAAATACTAAAACAAGCAATCTATTCCTAAAAAAAAATAGAATCAAATACTAAAATAACAAGCAATTTATTCCTAAAAGAAAAGGTAAAGGCTAATCCTAAAAGGAAACTAGAAAGATTCCTAATTAAATTGAAAGATTAAGAATAAGTTACTTAGTAAATAACATTAAGAGCAAATTAGGAACCCTAGAAACCCAAATTAGGAACCCTAGAAATCTAAAGTAGGAACCCTAGAAACTCTCCTGCATCAATTGCCCCGAGTTGGAAAGAACTCGTCCTCGAGTTCACAACAGTTTCATCGGAATCCTCTGGTGGCAGTCCAGGCGGAATATCCTCTGGTATCAGGTCAGAAAACTCTGCTAGCTGTTGCACCTCCGCTGGCAAATCTAGAGTTACGTCTGCTGCCAAATAGCAACCACTCATCATCCTATTATAATCACAGCACAAAATAGAGTGCTCTTGCTTAAGCAATCGATTGGCCAAAGCATCCCACTCACGACTATAAGGGTTAATACCCACTTGACATGGCAAAGTCCCTTGCTGTTTCATGATGAAGCGCACAAATCTGAGAAATTTCACCCTTGCAACCAAGTTGTAAGGCATGGGCAAAACAGTAAACAATCTAGTTTTTGGCTCGACCTTCACTTTTTCCCATGCAACTTTATCATCTTTCGGACATTCAATTCCAACCAGTTCAGGAACAAACTTCATGCTCTCCTCTTGAATCCTCTGAATATCACGTTTCCCCCCTTGAAAAGGAAAGGGATAGGTTAATGCTGGCTGAACTTGAGTCTTAGATAAATGGCCAAATGGACTTGGACCAAAAGGTTTGCTTGCAGGAAATTTCTTACTTTCTTCGTTGCCTTCATCACTTTCACATTCTCCTTCAACCATTCTTTCAAAAACAAGTAACAGGGCTTTCTGCACAAAAGGTGACCCCTTTTCAGGTTGTGAATCTTCCACAAGTGAAAATATCTTATCCTCGCTCTTCTCATCATTATCATTGCCTTCATTATTCTCATCAGGAATGTTATTATCTTTGCCTTCATAAAAAAAAAGGAATCTTCATATAGCACATCTCCATCTTCATCATCGTCATACACAGGCTCTCCAAGCTCCACAATTTCGTCTACCACGTCTTCATCAATCTAAATATTGTTGCCCTTATGAATAGCAGGCTTCCTGCACTCAATCACTCTATGTTCCTGTTCACCATATCTAAAACATTTAATATTTGAGTTATATTTACCCTGTGGTGGCTGCTGGATAGGACGGGATTCTTGAAGGCGAACTGGCCGACTACTTTGATCACTTATGATCATTGGCCTTCTGTCCTGCTGTTTCTCCATAGCAAGTGCACGCTGGTAGGCTTCAGAAACGGTCCTCAACGAGTGAAGTCGCTGAAATAAGGGTTGAGTGTAGCCGAAGGGAAGGAAGTGACCCTTCATATTCTTCTTCATCTTTTCCCAATTAGTGATCTTGCCTTGCCCTGCCTGTCTCGTGCTCGCTTCAACTGCTCCCACCATGCAGATGTTCTGCCTTGGAGTTTTTTTGCAATCAATTTCATCTTGACACGATCAGGGACTTCCTTATACTAAAAAATACGCTCTACTTCATTCAACCAATCCACGAATCATTTGGCCTGTAACGTACCAGAAAACTCGGGTGAATCCACTTTGAAATCGAGATTTCCATTACGATCCACCCGACCACGGCGCTCCCAGATTCGAGCACGATGGTGATACGGGTTTTTGAAACTAGAATCAGAATCGTGATCTTCCATCTCACGATCATCGAAATCCTGCACCGTTAGACGCTGGGTTAACTCTATAGTTTGCCTCTATAAATCCTTAATCATCACATTCTTAACGTTATGATCACGGTTTGGATCTTCCTTGTTAGGAACGTACCCGCGATTTCCACGACCACGACCACCAGCCATAGAAACTGATGAAATCTCACCCCAAGATGATGTTGAAACTCTGATACCAATTGACGCCGGGCAAAATAACGATTATTCTGCAAGCTAATAGCAGCAGATAACTAACAGGGAAAAACACAAGATGATAGCCCAAAACACAAAGAAATAGCTCTAATGTTTAATAAAATTACTCAAAATCAAAGGTATCTTACAATATTGAGGAAGAACTCTATTTATAATGTTCAAATAACTTGAATAATAAAAAACTTATTCCTAAAATAAAAATTAGAATCGAATACTAAAATAACAAACAATCTATTTCTAAAAGAAAAAATAGAATTAAATACTAAAATAACAAACAATATATTCCTAAAAGAAAAGGTAAAAGCTAATCCTAAAAAGAAACTAGAAAGATTCCTAATTAAATTGAAAGATTACGAATAAGTTATTTAGTAAATAACTTTAAGAGCAAATTAGGAACCCTAGAAACCCAAATTAGGAACCCTAGAAATTCAAATTAGGAACCCTATAAACTCTCCTGCATCAACGTCGCCTGATTAGGTAGGGGAGAATGTCACAACTATCTTCTTGCCTAACCAAGTGAGATTAGCAAGTGTAAATAATGTAGAGTATTTCACATTGTTCTAGAGGGTTCTCTAAAATCTTCCATAAAATTTCATAGAGTTCCATAGGATTCTAGTCCTTAGATATTTCTAAGGAAGTGTGTAGAAGTTCATTGTAGACCGTTAGATCAAATTGATCACCACCGTCCATTGAGGAGGTGGAGTTGTATAAATAGGCTAAGGCCTCATTTGTTGTAATCACCTAAGAGAATTCAAACAATACAAGTTCTAGTTCTCTTAAGTTCTCTTGTGTGTTCTTAGTTTGCTTAGCTTTCCAAAGTCTAAGTAAGTCTTTCGTGGGGAAGGCTGACTAGCTTTCTTTGATAAGTCGGGGTAAAATTTGCTAGTGCCATACGAAAAGTACTTGAGAAAAAAAAGCCCGTGACACTTAGCACTAAGAGGGAAGAAGGTATAATATAATCTATTAGTCCCAAAGAAAGTTCTGAACATAACCTTCCTCTTATTCTTCTCTTTTTTATCTTTCACACTGTAAAGTGCCAAGTTGTTTAATGGAAGAAAAATGTATTAGGGTCCCTTGATTTGAAAGAGGTATAGGGAACGTATCACAAAAATTGACGAATAATTGACAAAGTTAACTAAATGCGTACAATTACAATTATTTCAGTACAACATGGCTTTGAGTATTTGCATACTTCTGCAGCCCCCTTCATGAATGTAATAAGGACATTCCATCTTGTTCGTATCTATCTCATATACACAGAGAAGAAACACTACACTCCTTTAAAAAATTTCTTTAGCTTAAAGTATTCTAACCATGTAATGACCATTGAAAGATAGCTGTGATACATCCTCCATTTACTGATTTGTTAATTTTTGTACTGAATCTAGCTACTAAAATGTGTAAGATTACATCTAGTTGTTAACATTTGGTTTCATTATTGCCCCTCGATCTCCAACAAGCAGACCAATGGGGTAGGCCTGTGGCGGATGGAATCACAAATCCAAGGTTCGAACCCTGTTAGCGGCATATGGGGTGGAAGGGGGTTAAGAGATTATAAAAAAATAAATCTCCAACAAGTAGTACAATGGTCCCAACAATATTGCAATCGTCTTCAGACCCAATGGCTGAACCATCACTATCAACTTCCTTTCCATATCCTCAATTCAAATCCTAATTTTAGTTTTAATATTTTTTTCTCATTGTCCCTTTCAACTTGGTAATTGTTACAAAAGCATTTTGTTTTCAATTACCAACTCACTGCCCCACCAACTACGTCAACTAGAATCTTACATTAGTTTATTGATTAGAAGACATCATATTCTTGAAGCAAATTGATCAAACTAATGGAAAAATGAACAAAATTTCATACATTTTCTAATCGATCAAACTTAAGATTTACAAACAATCCACTGGGACCTAAAAAACTAACATTAACATTTCATCAACAAATCCATGCGCAAGAGGCAACTTCAAACCAAATCAATCTAAGATTCAACGAATTATAGAGATCAAATCAAAGTTAACTAACCTGCCTACTATACCATTAACCATGACAACCAAGTGTGTGGGAAGAACACAAGAATCTCCATGATGATCGCGCTCCATCTGCACACTAAATCCACCATTTCCTCCATCAAACTCCTCCTTCTCCACCTTCAAACACCCAATCCTCGACAGAAATCTCTTCCTCCTCCTCCCCTTCTTCTCATTCTTGTTTTCACTTCCAATCTTTTGCTCCAATTCTTGATTTACTTCAGAAATCCCTCGAGTCTTCATTTCAAAAGTAAAGATTCAGATCTCAGTGTTTGGGTTTTGTGTTCAGTGATTTTGTTGAGAAAATCGAAGGTAGGTTAGAGGGATTTTAAGCGGCAAAGCCCGTAACATTTGTCAACTAAATGATTGAGACATGAATCGTTGGTCAGTTCAGTTGTGTTTTACAGTTGGGGGAAGTCTAGAAAGAAAGTTGGTCTTTGTTGAGAAGTCAATTGGATTAAACAAAATCATTTAGAAAAAAGTAAGACAACAAAATAAATGTATCATCTAGAAGGGCTCTAGAAAATATAATAAGACGTCCGCTACGGGTTTGGTATTTGGTTAGTTCAACAAAGACCAACGACAGAAGAAGAAGAAGTCCACATTTCTTTGTTTGTTTGGGAATTTTTATGTGACAACGCCACCAATAAAAACCTCTTTTTTCCCTCTCTCCTCTTATCTTCGCAGGAATCTAGTGCATTAGGTGGATGAAATTGTAATTTTGCTCTGTTCTTAGCTCCTGTGTGCGCACTCTTCAAATCTGAAAACCAATCCTTCCATCTTCAGTCCCTTCTCTAATAAAGTCGTAACTTTGAACTACCGGATATTTGTTGTGACGAAAAGTTGATCTGAAGAATGAATTGCTTGATTTATTGATGTGCACTTTACACAATATATAGGTACAAGCATACCTAATTACAAAATATTTGCTCGGTTAACATTCCAAGGTAGACATATATATGTTATTTACTAAACTTGGATCAATTATATAGATTGTGGAGTGATTGGATCACAAAAGATTTGCTAGAGTTACATTACAAGATAGACATATACTATTTATTAAACTTGGATCAATCATGTAGATTATGGAGAGATTGGATCAATCATGTAGAATGCGGGGAGGTTGGTGGAGTTCGGGCAACCTCATTAACACCCCTCTACACCCCAAAGGACCAAGATCCTTGATGTCAAAACCACGTCCCAGAGCATCAATAAAACCATACAGAAGCCATGAATCAAGTTACCATAATATCGTGTCGATATAAAAAAGTATAAAATTAGTATGAACACCATGGTGAAAGATGAACAAAGAGGAGTTGACTTGACTATGATGGAAACCAACATTGAGCAAAAATGAACTAATGCGATGAAACCAAGCACATGGAGCTTGTTTAACACCATACCGAGCCTCATGGAGACGACAAACATAGTTGGAACGAGCAAGATTAATAAACCTAGGTGGTTGGGACATGTAAACATCTTCATGTAAGAAACCATTGAGAAATACATTTTTGACATCAAGCTGGCAGGGCCATCCACAAGAGATTGCAAGGTTGAGAATAGTTTGAATAGTGGTTGGTTTGACAACAAAACTAAAGGTTTCATATAGTCAATACCAGGTTGTTGATGAAAACCTTTGGCAACCAGACAAACTTTATAATGCTCAATGGAACCATCGAACTTGTGCTTGATTCGAAAAACCCATTTACTACCAAGTGTATTCTGTGACGGGGACGATGGGACTAAAGACCATGTGTGATTTTTTAGGAGAGCATTAATCTCTTCAGACATAACAGAGCTCCATTCATGACTCTTGGTTGCCTGAGAATAGCACGCAGGTTCCAAGTCATCAATGGTAGTTAAGAAAGCTCGAGGAATAGGATACCTAATAGTGCCATCCGTGTGTTGCTTGGGAGTGGTGATGTCGTCCTTGAGGTGAGTATGCATAGAGTGAGTTAAATGAGGCATTGTGGTAGCTAGGGGTGGGCATTTAGGACCGAAAATCCGGACCGAACCGATAACCGGACCGATCGGGTCGGTTTGGATCGGTTTTAATTAATGAAAAAAATTTCGGTTGTACAAGCCCGGCCCGGCCCGAAGTTTTTGGTCCGGGCCTCGGTTTCCATTTCTGAAGCCCGTCGAGTAACCGGCCCGGCCCGAGTCCTTTACTTAAATACTTCTCTCACCTCTCCAACTCCCTCGTTAAAAAAAAACAATTCAGAGAGGAAACCAGCGAAGGAAACCTGAGAGGAGCTCTCCCTCTCCCTCTCCCCTCTCTTCTCACAGCGAGGCCGCTTCCCCCTCCCACTCCCCTCTCTTCTCACAGCGGAGGCGGAGGCCAATCTGAGGCCGCCTCCCTCTCCTCTCCCTTTTCAAAGCCGAGGCGAAGCCGCCGAGGCCTCTTCACTTCTCACAGCGGAGGCCGAGTTCCCTCTCTCAGCGAAGGCGAAGGCGGAGGCCGAGCCGCCTCCCTCTCCCCTCCTTTCCCCGCATGTGATCTTGATCAGATCCGATGTGATCTTGATCAGATCCAGTTCTGATCTTGTCAGATCCGATCCGATGTGATCTTGATCAGATCCGATCCGATGTGATCTTGATCAGATCCGATGTGATCTTGATCAGATCCAGATCCTGATCCTGATCAGATCCAGATCCTGATCCTGATCAAATCCTTATCAGATCCTGATCAGATCCTGATCCAGATCAGATCTTGATCCTGATCAGATCAGATGTTGTATTTTTTTTGTAATTTTGTTATAATTTTTGTAATTTTATTGATCAGATTTTTTTGTAATTTGTTGATCAGAATCATTTTTTTTGTAATTTTTGATCAGATTTTTTGTAATTTGTTGATCAGATATTTTTTGTAGAATCATTTATTTTGTAAAATACTATAGAATCATATATATATATTTTTTTGCTCTTAGGACCGAAACCGGTCCGAAACCGGCCCGTAAATCGGTTAACCGGGACTTCGGTTACCCGGTCAAGTCGGTCCGGTTTCGGTTTTCATAAACACAGGCCCGAATTTTTCGGTCCGGTTTTCGGTTTTAAGAGTTTGGGCCGGTTAACCGTACTTGCCCAGCCCTAGTGGTAGCAGGAGTGGATGCGGTATGGGTTGATCCAAAGCAGGTGGTATCGGGTCAACAATTGGTTCTGAGCGGTCCGAAGTTATAGAAGGTAAGCTCAACTAAGAGGTGCTTGTCAGTTCGGTTGGAGATTGCAAAACTGGTGCAGAAAGGACAAGTCGGCCGGATTGGGCCTGAATGGTGAACTGGCTCGGCAGGTTAGGTGTTGTTGGCAGGAGCTAGTGCTCAACAGCGTGGGCTGCGGAGGTGCAAGGGGATGTAACTCCAACTCAATGGTTGAAGAAACACCCGATGGCTGAAAAGTTAAAAAGGGAAAATAATATTCTTGAAAAATAACATGATGCGACACATAGACACGACCAGGGGCGGACCCAGGATTTTAGTCGAGCGGGGGCGAAATGAAAAATACTTATTAGTTGATAATAGTAGTTATCAATGGTAAAGCCAATTTTTTTTTTACCGAAGCTAGTAACTAATAAAACAAATTCAACTATAAAAAATACAATGCATATATCAAATTGGATCCAAGTGTAGTCAATTTTAAGTCAAAATAAGGTCACTATTGATAACCTTAGCAAAAACCAAACAAGCATAATAACTAGAATATATAACTAATATCACAAAAGAGTTTGTCTAGGCAGCCAGACTTTAAAACCATTTTTTGGCCAGGCTAAAACATTTTTACACCTTTACCCTTTCTCTTTAAAATACAATAACAAACATTATCTATAGAAGGGATAGAAATGTAAAAAACTTAAAACCTGACCAAAAAGTGGCTATAAAGCCTGGTTGTCTAGAATTGAGAATCACAAAATAATTAGGATAAGTTCTAGGTGAAGCTAAAAAAAAAATTGAAATTTGCGAATCTAATATGATCATAATACAATTTCAAAGAAAAAAATAGTTTATACGAGGCTCAAATTTTATACGAGTTAGCTAATAGTATATATTTTCATTGAATTCTATCGTTATTATTTTAGATATTAATTTTAAATATTTTTTTGTTAGGGGTTTAATATCGCTTGTAAAAAACAATTCATTTATTTAATGTTAATAATTTTTTATTAAACATTTTTTAATGTTTGCAATTACTAATAAAATTGCATTGAAAATCAAATAAAAAATGCACTCGAAGAGTATCGAACTCAGGTCTTTTACAAAAAGTGATAAACCTCCAACCACTACACCAACAAAGACATGTTTGAATATTTTCATAAACAATTAATTTATTGTATGCTACATTATATAATCGATTTTTTAAGACTAAAATATATATACTAAAAATATTTTAAAAGTTGAGGGGGGGCAGCTGCCCCCCCTGGTCCCTTAGTAGGTCCGCCCATGGACACGACCATAAGAGCGATGAAGACAACAATAGCCTTTATGTTAAGGACTATACCCTAAAAAGACACACTCTACTGACTGAGGGGAGAGTTTGTGGGAGCATATGACCTTAAATGAGGAAAGCAAGTGCAACCAAAAGACACAGAGGTGAGAGTAGGGGGGAGGACGGTTGAATAGGTGGCTATGAGGAGAATACTAGTTGATGACAAAGATGGGAGGAGATTGATGATGTGGACGACTGTCAATACAACATCAACGCAATAAGAGGAATGGAAATGAGCTGTAGTGAGTAGAGTGCAAGTTGTATCGGCAATGTGCCGGTGTTTACGCTCAACAAGGCCATTTTGTTGAGGGTATGGTGGCAAGAGAAACGTTGTTGAACGCCAAGGGAGGTACAAAAGCGAGCAAATTAATGGTTGACGTACTCAGTGCCATTGTCACTTTGGAGAGTTTGAATAGTCGTATTGAATTGGGTTTTAACCATAGCAACAAAGGTTTGGAAGTTGGTGGAAACTTCTAATTTACGACGCATTACATACGTAAACTACTTAAGGAAGAAATAGGGGACATTCAAACATTATATGAA
This sequence comes from Berberis thunbergii, assembly GCA_003290165.1. Taxonomy (NCBI): domain Eukaryota; kingdom Viridiplantae; phylum Streptophyta; class Magnoliopsida; order Ranunculales; family Berberidaceae; genus Berberis; species Berberis thunbergii. The sequence continues at coordinate 53,362 of QNQO01005661.1, read as the reverse complement.
TTATAGAAAAGAGAAAGGAAACATACATAGTACGAGACTCAAATGGAAGTTGTTTTGATTTGCTAATTGCACAATCCTTACAAAAGGAATGATTGAAAGAAACTTTATTGCCTAAGAAGCAAGAATATGATTTCTCGAGATATGTCTAAATTTCACGAAATATTTCTTATTTTGAATTTATTGAAATTTCATTCGAAATCCGAAATATGTCAAAATTTTCCTGAGAAAAGAAATAAATATTTTAATCTCCATATATTTTAACATACTATAATGTATATTAGTATCAAAAGTGTGTTATGTGAGCGATTCTTATATTATATGTAGTTTGTATGACACTACGATTCGTGTGAGACTTTTTATGTAGTATTTAAGAATTTAAAATGCGTAACTTATATTGTTAAATTCGAAATCACAATCAAAATTTTTACATTTTTTTGACACAAAACGAAATATTTCTTAAAATAGGGGATCGAAATTAACTTGAAAAATTAAATCACAATCCTTGCTATGAAGGACCATAACCGAGCAAGTACAGATGAAGATGTGTGGCCAGGACAATGATGCCACGTGGACGGATGATGGACAACAAGGGCATGAGGGATAGTGAATTGAGGGAAGGATGGCAGTGAAAGAGGATACAAACCATCCTCACAGGGACTTTGTAACACACTGGTGAAAAGATCATAAATATGATAAAAGTATGGTACAAAAAGAAAGAAAACTAAATTATCCTCAGTAAAACGAGCAACAGAGTGAATGATTTTACAAAGAGCAGGAATCCAAAAGACATTATGGAGAGAAAAATTAGAGGCACCCAATGAAAAGGGAATAAAACCCCTATGATTGATTGGCATGGAATCACCATTGCCCATAAAAACATGATCATCACCAATGTAAGGATACAATTTGCAGTGGGGGCCATCATATGATGATTGGCACCGGTGTCCAAGTACCACTGATTGTTAGTGGCGGTGGCGGGTTGAGCAAAGTGAGCACTGGCGAAAGGAATAGTAGCGAAACCCGAGAACCTGTGTAAATAGTTGGGGTGAGCATACTGGTTTGCACCACAATTAGGGCACCATTGAGTGGCAACACCTAAGAGACCCTATGTGGGTCATGCAGATGCAGGTCCAGGGTGCGATTTTGGTTCCAGTTAGCCGACCATGGTGCTAGTGTTTGCTGCTACAAGTTTTCGCAATAATTATTACCACGAGAGTTGTTGTTCCGATTGTTGTCATTCCCGTTGCTGCGATAGTTCTTGTTTCCTTTGGAACCATGGTTGCTACGGTTTCCACCAGATGAAGAGTCACCATATGGAGGTGGAGGGCCTTGGGCAGTGTAGAAATCAATGTGGACAAGTTGAGAGGAGGAAAGTTGTGGGTTTTGTGTTTCGAAAGCGAGGATGAGGAAGCAGAGCTCAGTGAAGGAGAGGAGTGTTGTTGTAAAGGATGGTACACAACATGAGATAGTCAGGACCAAGGCCTTTGAGAGTGGCGATGGCAAGATTGTAGGAATCAACAGGTTTGCCAATGGAGGTGAGGGCGTCAGAAAAAGATTTGGCATAGTAGAGATATTCATCAATGGATTTGGAGCCTTGTGAAGGTCAAACAGTTGATATTTAAGACTGTCATCACTTGCAAGATTTATGAGGGAAGTGAAGTTGGAGGCATTCCTAGTGGCTTTGCGCGGTTTCACAACCAAGTAGGAAGGAGATGATAGGTCTCAAGGGTGGTGGTGATGCGGCTAACTACAAATTGATCGGTACGAACCCAAGTTTCATACGCACGGTTAGGTACATGGACAACAACTATATCAGTGGAGTAGGTGCCTGAGCGCACCGTGGTCCAAGGATAGGTCTCAAGGGTGGTGGTGATGCGGCTAACTACAAACTGATCGGCACGAACCCAAGTTTTGTGCGCATGGTTAGGTACGTTGACAACAAATGTATCATTGGAGGCGGTGCCAGAGCATGGATAGTAACAATATTGTTCCCAACTTAAATACCACAATTTTGGGTCCCCATCATGGGCTTTGTGGTGTGGGGTTTTATCCAAAAGGCCTCGTTGCTATTAGGGTGTGGGCAACTTCTTATATTCTTAGATAACAACTCCATCTTAGTTGATGTGAGACTATTCAAGCCAAATCTATCCCAACAGAAGGTGCTAGAGCAACCAAAGGAGAAAAATATCGAAGGAAGCGGCAATGATGCAGGAGGATCCGAGTCAGATGATGCTGAGTTGTCAGATAGCACGTTGTTGGCGCTGAGATACCATGATTTGGCAAATCAGCGCAAAGATAGCAGGAAATCGTGATCTTTTCTTATTTGGGGCAGTTTTGGGTGCGTTTCGGTATTTTGGCCATAACTTTGGCTACGGGTATCAGAATCGCACATATGGCCCCAATTCGAAAAGCTTTTTTTGGCGCGCACGTCATAACTAAAGAGCTATACTCGTTGCACATCTTTTCGAGGGAAAAATCCACTGTTTCCCCTTCAGAATCCACAATTTTAGTAATTTTTTTTCTTTTTTGGCAGATTGTTTCTTTTATTACATATTTTGTTTTAACATGATTATTGGAATTTTTTTAATTTTGGTAAAATTCTAATAATGATGAGTTTTAGCTATAAAGCCCGACTTGTGGGTTGATTTGATTTGAATAATTTAATTGAACATTAGAATTATTTCTCTGTGTTTTGGGCAAATCTTTTATATCTTTTCCTTGTGAATTGTCCGTTGAACTAGCCTGGAGGATAATTGCTATTCTGCCCGACGTCAGTTGGTATCATAGCTTCAACATCTTCTTGGGGTGAGATTTTATCAGTTTCGATGGTTGGTGGTTGTCGCGGGCAGGTTCTGAACGAGGAAGCCCCAAACCGTGACTGTAACATTCAGGATGTGATGATTGAGGATTTACAGAGACAAGTTGCAAAGTTAACCCAGCGTCTAACGGCGCAGGATTTCGGTGATCGTGAGATGGAAAATCACGATTCTGATTCCAGTTTTGAAAACCCGAATCACAATCGTGCTCGATTCTGGGAGCATCGTGGTTGGGAGGATCGTCATGGAGACCTCAGATTTAGAGTGGATCTCCCCGAGTTTTCTGGCACGTTACTGGTCGAATGATTCGCAGATTGGTTGAATGAAGTAGAGCTTATTTTTTAGTAGAAGGAAGTTTCAGATCGTGTCAAAGTAAAATTAGTCGCCATCAAACTCAAAGGCAGAGCATCTGTGTCGTGGGAGCAGTTGAGGCGATCACAAGGCAGACAGGGCAAGACAAAGATCACTGATTGGGAGAAGATGAAGGGTCACTTCCTTCCTTCCGGCTACACTCAGACCTTATTTTAGCGACTTCACTCGTTGAGGCAAGGCACGAGATTGGTTGATTATTACACGGAGGAGTTCTATCAATCGGTAGCCCGGAATGACTTATTTGAGATGGAAGAGCAAATGGTGGCACGATATTTGGGGGGATTACGGCAGCCCCTGCAGGATGTCCTCAGCCTTCACTCGTTGTGGACCGTATCTAAAGCATACAAGCGTGCACTTGCTATGGAAAAATAGCAGAACATAAGGCCTATGATCAACAGTGACCAAAGCAGTTGGCCAGTTCACCCTCAAGAATCTTGTCCTCCCAGCAGCCACCGCAGGTTAATTCTAACTCAAATATTAGATGTTTCGGATGTGGTGAGCATGGACATATAGTGACTGAGTGCAGGAAACCTGCTATTCAAAAAGGTAATAGGCTCCTGATTGAGGAAGACGTGGTAGACGACACTGAGGAACTTGGAGAGCATGTGTGTGACGATGATGAAGATGGAAATGTGTTGTATGGAGATGGCCATGAGACTCTGATCGTTCGTAAGAGTCTACTTGTCACGCCCCGATTTTCAAAGAAAACGAAAATCCCAAAATCCACGTAGGATTATCCGTTTCCCCAAAACTCGGGACGTGAAATTCAATAACAATAGAAACATTTAGCAGCAACAACAACTAAAACATAGTTTAGAAAATAGAACAAACTCAAATTTATAATAAAACTTTAACCATGAAATTTCGACGCCGCTAGCCCCACTAGCAAAACTCCAGTAACGCTGCTCAAAGGTCTCTAAACCTGAAAAGCTAATTGGCTACATTCCCAAAGGAATGTACCCAAGAATCAAAAGGTCACTTGGGTCAGCAATAAAGCTAGTGTGAGAAATCTTCATCCCAAAATCAATAAAATTGCACGTGATAAACATCAAGCTAAACACAAACAATACACAAACACACCAACAAGTAGTTCCTCAACGAGACAAAAGTGTGATGCAAGAAAACACAGTTCCAAGAATTTAGTTCCTCGTCGAGGCCATCATATCATCATCTCAATTAAGTAAAAATGCATTTACTTGTACTTACCCTATGGAAGTTGACTATGGCAAGTCTGACCTGCAAAAATATTAGTGGACTTGCCATCCTGCATGAAAAAGATTAGAAACAATATAACATAATTTATTCAGTTTTTATTTAAATTTGATTCATCATTTAACGGATTGATCACTTAGACGATACCACATTCACCAGCAACCCAACCATCTCGCTCTTCTTTCCTCTCCATCTCTAACATCAATCCTCCATCTCGCCAGACCATTTGTGAACAACCCAGTCCACCACAAAATCACAGTCGAACCCATTGTCTCCATCCAATCTCTCTATCACACCCTTTTTACTAAAAATAAAATCCCACTAAAATCAGTAAAGAAATACAAAATCCATAGATTTGAAAACACTAAATACAAAAAATCAAAGTAAGATTTAGATCGACTATCAGGATGAAAGAAATTTAGATTGGGAAACAAGAAAACTCACTGTAAAAGTGAAAGAAATGAAGAAACTCACTTGATGAAATCACCAATGATTTGCGCAACCAATCCTCGTCCACAAGATGCCACTTCTTCTCAACCCCGCGATCTCCCCACAGTTGCCACCACCTCGCAACGCCATCTCAGCACCACCACGCAATCCTCCATCTCCAACATCAGTCCTCCATCTTGCCAGACCATTTGTGAACAACCCAGTCCACCACAAAATCACAGCCGAACCCATTGTCTCCATCCAGTCTCTCTATCACACCCTTTTTCTCTTTGTTCATTGCAAATCAAATAGACCCCAGCCCCCATCGCACACAAACAGACCATCGACATCATCCATTGACATCCACAGAGGCAGCATGTCGATCACATCTCTCCACTATTCAATCTCTCTCCGCAACAATCACGTCGCCAGACCACCACCACATCGCCATCAACCCAACCATCTCGCTCATCTTTCCTCTCCATCTCTTGAGACAAAGAGAGCATCCACCATCGCCATCCATTTTTTCCCTCGCACAAATTGTCGTGGCTGAATAAAGGCAGTGAGGTAACAGTAGATAAGCAATGCCTAGTGTCTTTTTCGATCGACAGAAAATATTTTGATAATGCTTGGTGTGATGTTGTGTCTATGGATGCTTGTCATGTATTGTTAGGCATGCCTTGGCAGTATGATCGCAGTGTTATTCATGATGGGCGGAAAAAATACATATTTTCTTAGCATCAAAGGGAAGAAGATTGTGTTGGCACCTCGTCGGGAAAGAACCATTCCTACCCCGGTAGCCAATAATACTAACCTGCTTTCTATGTCCAGGTTTTTGGGTGAGATTGAGCGTGGAGACGTGGTCTGTGCTCTGCTGCCTTGTGGGAATAGTGTTGCAGACGTGAATCCAAATTTACCAGCAGAGGTACAACAATTGCTAGGAGAGTTTTCTGACCCGATGCCAGAGGTTCTTTCTCCTAGGCTTCCTTCTGAGCACCTGAGTCCTTGTTTAGTGGATTCCAATGAAGCTATTGTGAACTCGAGGACGAGTTATTTCCAACCCGGGGCGACTGATGCAGGAGGATCCTAGACAGATTATGCTGAGTTGTCAGATAGCACGTTGTTGGTGTTGAGATACTATGAGTTGGCAAATCAACGCAAAGATAGCAAAAAATTGTGATATTTTCTTAATTGGGGCTAGTTTTGGGTGCGTTTAGGTATTTTGGCAATAACTTTGGCTACGAGTATCAGAATCGTGCATATGACCCCACTCGGAAAGTTCTTTTCGGCGCGCATGACAAAGCCAACGAGCTATGCTCGTTCCACATCTTTTCGAGGTCAAAATCCACTGTTTCTCCTTCCGAATCTACAATTTTAGTAATTTTTTCCTTTTATGGTAATATTTTATTATCGTTTAGGAAGTGATTCTAAACCCGATTTGTGCCAGATTTTTGGCAGATTGTTTCTTTTATTACGTATTTTGTTTTAGCATGATTATTGGGATTTTGCTAATTTTGGTAAAATTCTAATAATGACGAGTTTTAGCTATAAAGCTCGGCTTGTAGGCTGGTTTAGAGATACATTTGATTTGAATAATTTAATTGAACATTAGAGTTATTTCTCTGTGTTTTGGACGAATCTCTTGTATCGTTTCCTTGTGAATTGTCCGTTGAACTAGTTTGCAGGATAATCGCTATTCTGCTCGGCGTCAGACAACAACGACAGAAGACATAGGGAAGGGAGGAAGTATCGGTGGAAGGAGGAAGCTCTTTGGTGAAAATAAGCCTAGACCTAGGATGATACCAAGCGAAAAATGAAATACTTGATTTATTGATATGCACAATATATAGGTACAAGTATACCTAATTACAAAAGATTTGTTAGGATTACATTCCAAGATGTCTGGATCAATCATGTCTTTTGTACTATTTACTAAACTTGGATTAATCATGTAGATTGTGGAGAGGTGGAGAGATTAGTGGAGTCAGGGCAATCTCATTAACAGCCGTGTTGGTTTAGTTCTACTCAAGGATGGTTGGTTCTCTTTTATCAAAAAAAAGAAAGAAAAAAGATGGTTGGTTCTCTTGGAATAAACACTAGTAGTACCCGTTCCTCCACAAACTCATCTACCTGTTTTTTATCTATCAGGAGCCAGTAAAACAGTACGTGAATTTGAGAACAGTCTCGTCATTAAATCGCACAGCCAACAATTACACTACGATAGCTTTGTTTGACATCAACGAGGATGTGTCTTCTTCTAAGAAGTTAGCATTGACTAAATCAGGCGATCCGACATGGACTTTAGTAGACAACGTCAATGATATCCAACCTGAAGATATTACACACTACCATAATCAGTTTTAGATTTTAAGCTTGCATAAAGGACTTCATGTATTTTCCAGTTTGGATACTTCTACTACTTTTCTTAGTGCAACTGCAAAAAGAAATTCCAGTAGCGGATGTATTTCAAATATATGACGAAGATGGAGAATGCTGCTCTGGAAAGTATTTGGCCGAAATCTACAAGGACGCCTGGCTAGTGATTAAGTACACAAACTAGTATTTTGTATAGGCCTATACCAACAAATTTCGGGTGTTATAGTTAGACCAAAATAATCAAGGAAAGTGGAACTGGAAGGAGGTGAAAAGCATTGGTAATCATGCCTTGTTTGTTGGTACTAACTCCGTCTTGGCTAGTGATTCTCATATATGTAAAGCTAATTGCACTATTACGGGTTTGTTGACGATGCTTTCATAGATAAGGACTCTTAAGTACTATGAAGAAGATCTTGATCAACTTGATGACAGACACAGGTTGAGAGTTCGGTATTTTCAATTTGGAGACTCTTAGCAACAATGAGGCTTATTGTCATAATGGCCTGAACAATTTACTCGGTCTGTGCTCACTGCAAGCATATTTGTTCGCCTATCAGCAATCTGGGTTACACCGTCTCTGTATTAAGCTTTCAATTTCAAAATACTACTTTTCTTTTCTTCTAATAAATACTTTTCGAGTTGGATCCTCTTACAAGTTGATTTACAAGGCTTATAGATACGAGTGATTGTAATACAAAATCAAATACTCATTGATGGAATCTCAAATAAGTTCTAGAGAGGAATTTCAACAAAAGAACAAGAGATGATGGAAAAGGCAAAGTAACAACAATACCCATAAATGCATGGGAAGCGAAACTAAACAAAAAGAGTTAAATCAAAAGAATATTTATAAAAACTTTGGCACATAATAAATGTCTGCAATTAAACAATAATAGTTGTGATACTTCGATACGTCAAATTACTATACACAAGAATGGGAATATTGCAGTGAACAATAAACAGAAATGAATACTACAGAGGGGAAATATATGTTTTTCTTGTCGACTAGCATATAGGCTAACTAGGCAGACAGCTCTTTCTTCCATGGGCCATATCTTCCTTAGTTCCATCAAGTGCTCATCAGTTGAAATGTGGAGTTTGATACGGAGATTTGTCATTATCCATTCTTGCTCCTAAGTAATGTATCCAGAAGAAAACATTGACAAAATAACACAACGATACTTATTCAGTTCAAACTCATGGCTTAGTTTTTTTCTGTCTTTGATTGGAAGGGTCTGCTGTTTTGTACATTCATCGCGAAGGGATTCAACATCATCATTGTCATGACCTTGACCATGATTTGCTAAAGATGAACGTGATAATGTACGTGAAATCATGCTTTCAGTTGCATCTGAGATGTAGAACTGTCATGCGCACTGCAACTGCGACTATTAAAAGAGCAGGAGTGACTCTCAGTATCATGTGGTTTTAGGCTTTCAGCAATAGAACAACTGACATTTCCATTTTGATTTACTGCCTTCATATCCAATTGCGAGTGTGGAATTGTTTTGTTGTTAAAGGATGCAACAACACTGGTTAACAATGTCGTCAAATGCTCTGGAACTGGAACCCTGTTACAGTGGTCACCCTCTTTTCCGATTACTATCATTTTCCGGCTTATTCCAGCATTCGATTCAAGAGCAGAAAGATGAGCTGACCCTCTCTTCAACTGTCTCGAGGACATTTGGTTGGACTCCTGCACAACAGTTTTTATATCTGCTTGCTGCACTTGTTGAACAACTGGTTTCTGGAAGAATTCAGAGTGAGCGGGTGTTAGAATGACACTAGGCATACCACAAAAATATGAATAAAATTGTTAAAGACAAAATGAGAATATTTGCTAGATTCAAAATTTTAACAAATATAAGTGAATATTCGATGCCATGAATCCCTTTTAACCAAAAAGACCATAAAAGTATCAACTGGCAAAGCTGACAAATAAAGTGAAGCAGTTTTGAAGTATTGACCCAGAACATAAACCAATGAGCAAAAAATTTGTTTTAGGGATAATTGCTTTTGAAGTATCAAAACCATTCAGATATGGTAATGTTTTCACATGGTATTAGGTCCTTAGGATGATCTACTTCATTTAATAATTAGACACCAGGGAGATATATATTAAAGGTAAAGAAAAACAAGTGTCCTGCAATTGAAAAACAAAAGGAATGGAATTCTTACCTTTCCCATAATAACCCATCCATACTTTTTGAAAGATTGTCGAACCCTGAGATGAGATTTATCAGCTCTCAATTTCTTGGGAATCCCGTTGAACTGAACCATAAAAAGGCCCTCATCTTTAACTTCTGAAATTGTTGCCCGTTTCCATAAATAATTGTCAAAAACCTCTACAAGATCACCAGTTCTCCAATTATTCCCAAATGTCAAAGGAGGGCAAGGCTTAATCAGTTTCCTAGGCACTTTCTCAATTGCAGGTGAATCTGTGAACCTATTGGATTCATCGTATATGAGGTAGAATAATAGAGACCTTGACCTTTTGATTGGAGATCAAACCACCTAGATCCTTTGATTGGGGATCAGCCACCAAATAAATTAAATAAAACTTGTATTGCTTGCCTAAACTCTATTACATCATATGTATTTATAACTGAAAGCAAAGAATAATACTTCCTAATTGAATTCAATCCTAATTCTAATCAAACAATAACTCCTAATTCAAAACAAGCTAATATTCCCTAATTAGAATATTGTTATAACTAAGACATTCTAATATCAAGTAAATACTAAATAGGATTAGTATCCTAACATCCCACGCCGCCTGAAACAAGGCTTGTCCACAAGCCTGAAAATCCGAAAAACGTACACAAACTGCTCGTAGTCTTTCCAAGTAGCTGCCTCCACAGGGGGCCGATCAACTTGATAAGCCAGCATGTAGGTTCTCTGGTCCACTTGATAAGCCAGCGGTCCTGAATAGTGAATTTAGTAAGGGCTCGATAGTCAACACACATGCGCCAAGAGCTATCCTTCTTTTTAACCAAGAGAACTGATGAAGAATAAGGATTGGAACTGGTTTGAATAAGGCCTGCAACCTTCAATTTAGAAACAACGTTATCAAAGTCGGTCGTCTGAAAGTGAGGATAACGATATGGTCAAACAGTTACTGGAGAATCAACTGGTAAAATCGGGATATGGTGAGCATGGGATCGGCCGGGGGAAAGGGTGATGGGATTGCCAACATCATCTGAAAAGTCAGCAACAAGTGGCGGAACGACATCAGGAATGGAAGCGCCTAGGGCAACATTTTGACTTAATTGTAAAATAATGTCGTGATGCTCCTGTTGTAACGAACGATGGACCGCGGTATTAGCCAAGACCATAGGAGAATTGTCGCCAAATAATGTATAAGTACGATTTGCCACCGAGAATGTCATAATCAGCTTGGAAAAGTCCCAAGTAATAAGACCCAAAGAGCGAAGCCATTCAGCACCTAGAACCACATCACATCCAGTGATACCAAGAAGTAAGAAGTGGTCGTGGAACTCATAATCTTGTAATTGAAGGGAAACATCCCGACAATAGCCAGGACTATGCAAATGGCCACCATCCGCAAGCATGACGCGTAAAACACCATCGTCGTGGATTGAAAACCCACATTGTTTGGCAAAAGACGGGTGCAAAAAATTATGAGTTGAACCAGAGTCAACTAGGACAGTGACAGGCATGTGTTTTAATTGTCCAGTAATATGCATGATATCAGGCCGTGGGGACCCGAAAAGAGCATGAAGAGAAATCCCTAGAGGAGGTTCAGATAAAGTATGATCCAAAACAGGAGGGTCAGCATCAAAAACGTCTGCTTCTTCCTTATTACCCTCGAGGAGCAAAACGTGGGGCTGAGGACAACGATGGCCATGCTTATATACTTCATCGCAGTTAAAGCAAAGTCCTTTGGCACGACGTTCTTGTTGTTCAGCCCAGGACAGACGTTTAACACCTGCTGGGATACTAGTAACTGGCGTTGAAGGATTTGTAGCAGGCACTGGGTTAGCAAAATGTTGGACAGGCCCTTTAGATCGAGTAGCATTAATGGCATCTTCTTGACATAAAGCCAACTCAAAAGCATGTGTAATACTGGTAGGGTGTAACATCCTAACTCCTGCTTGAATATCTACACGCAAACCTGATAGAAAAATGCTAATCTGATGTGGTTCAGACAACCCGGGCACCAAATTAGATAGCTTTTCGAACTCGGTAATAAATGAGCGAATCGTGCCTCATTGTACTAACTTGGAAAGAGAACTACACGGGTCGATATGTTCGCGAGAACCAAAGTGAGAGCAAAGAGCTTTCGAAAACTGTGGCCACGTTAGTGTGCCGAGTGATTGGCGAATCCATCGATACCAAGAGTTGGCATCACCCTGAAGGTGAAGAGCGGCAACGGGTAGCATCTGCTCGCTGGAAAGGCCATTGAGTTCCTGGTACTGCTCGGCCTGAAATAACCAACCATACGGATCAGTTCCGTCGAAACGGGGTAAATCAATACGGAGGCCCTTGCCCGAAATAGGAATAATTGGCCGTTGTGGATCCGGTGGGACGTATGGTGCTGGCCGACCTGGTTGGAGATTCCGTAATGCCTCGAGAATAGTGGCATTGGTGGTCTCAAGTGAGTGGAGGTGGGAAGAAAGCCCAGCAACTTGAGCAGTAAGATCATTGACCTGCTCTTGCAATTCAGCAACCGTCATGATGATGGAAATTGAAAGAAACCGGTGAAACGCGGAGACAGGGAGCGATGAGACTGATGAAGTGCTGGAAATTGGCCGCACTGGAACCGATGAAGTTGGATCGGCTAAAGAAGAAGCTGAGTCGCGATGAACCTCCACAACAAGAAGAAGCTGATGAGAACGAAGCTCTGAAGATGAACCTCCACAACAATAACGAAGAAGCTGATGAGAACGAAGCGCTGAAGATGAACCTCCACAACAAGAACGAAGAAGTTGGGTCGCGATGAACCTCCACACAAGAACGAAGAAGCTGAATCGCGCTGAACCTGGAAGAAGAAGCTGGATCTGGAACCGAAGAACCTTGAATCAGGTCAAGCTCGATGAGACCCGAGGAAGCTGGAACTGTGGAAGAAGAAGAGGCGCTGAAACGGGGAGCTTGCAATTGGACGAAGCTCGGAAGGGAGGATGAACAAAGCTCTGGCGAAGGGGGCGGATGCGATGGCGGAGTGGTGCCGTTGCGAGGGCGAATGGGAGCGGTTGCGAGGGCGAGGGTGCTGTGGCGAAGCGGTGCTGGTGCTGTGGCGAGGGCGAGGGGAGCTGTTGCGAAGCGGTGCAGATCTGTTGATGACGGCGGCGAAGAGGAGCGGTGGCAAGGGCGGATCTGTTGGTGACGGCGGTTGCTGCGAAGGGTGGTGCTGTTGCGAGGTAATTTTTTTTTTTTTTATGAAGAACTGTGTGAGGGTGTTGATGTGGATGAAGAACGAAATAACAAGAAAAAAATTTGGTCAGAATCGAGGATGCTCTGATACCAGATAATAGAGACCTTGACCTTTTGATTGGAGATCAAACCACCTAGATCCTTTGATTGGGGATCAACCACCAAATAAATTAAATAAAACTTGTATTGCTTGCCTAAACTCTATTACATCATATGTATTTATAACTGAAAGCAAAGAATAATACTTCCTAATTGAATTCAATCCTAATTCTAATCAAACAATAACTCCTAATTCAAAACAAGCTAATATTCCCTAATTAGAATATTGTTATAACTAAGACATTCTAATATCAAGTAAATACTAAATAGGATTAGTATCCTAACATAGAAAGTACAGCCATTTCCTGAAATCAATGTAGCAGGGCGCCAAGAACCAGATGGCAAGTCCCTTTTGCACTGTACTTCAACTTTATCCCCTTTCATGAATATCAAGCGATAAACCATATTGGACTGATCGTATTGAAATCAATGTTCCAGACTGCCGCAAAGCAAATTCTGAAGCCTGTCATCATTGATATTAGAAGTTACGTCAGTGAAACTTAGTAGAAGATGTGTTCATAGATTAATCAAAAAGAAAACCTAAATAGGATACAACATAGACTTGATTGTGTTTGTATGCTAGTGGATGTGAATTCTATATTACAGATCCTTACTCATAATGTCACGCCCCGACCCGCCACGGGAATCGCAGCGTGCCGATGCGTGAACTACCACGCACACAGGCGGATCGTAACCGGCCACAACATCATAATATAACACATTCTTGATACGAGAAACAAACGGAAATAAGACTACGCTAAAGTTTGAACAAAATAGATATATAATTGATTCGCCCCGCCAGAGTCATAGCGACAAAACCAGTATACAAACATTTAGTTTAACAATATAGTACATCTGAAACACAGAGGAAGCAAAACATACCCGTACAGGGTGGACACAACCAAAAAGCACAAAACGCTCCTACAACGAAAACCGGGGCCTACGCGCCACGATCAGCAGGAACTCCAACACTGCCTGCACTCCAATAGAAGCACACCCCTTGCGGGGTCAGCAAAGCACAAAGCTAGCTGGTGCGAGTGAACTAAATACAAATAACGGAATAATAAACAAGGAAAAATTCATGCCACACAACAATGAATAAGCAACAAGTTCTAAAGTCTAAATCACACCGTCTCTAAGGATAATGTTTCTAAGTTCAAGCAACAACACAAATATTTTAGATTCAACAATAACTACCAGTTTATTATATGTCGATTATTACACGTGATTCAACATGGTAAATATCAAGCAATGGAAATAAATCAATCTCATAATTCCTCCTAGCCTCCTAGGTATAACAATTAGGTTGAAACCAAAAGTCCTGTAAAATACTGTATAAGTGTCTCATATCGTAGGTATCCGCATACCCTACGAATGTGTCTCACCCAGACACATCCCACAACGTGCACCAGTACCACTTCGGGCCTGTTTGTATCCTAATGGGGTGTCATCTGCCAGGATACAAACTCAAACATCCCGAACGACTGGCCTAACACGGCCAACCTAACATAATCCAAATCAAGCGCGCTGGGAGGGAAAGCGAGTAATCTCCGAAGCACGTCCTCCGGGACCCGTCCTACTGCACTCTATAGTGGCAAGTGCGTGCGGGAGCTCACCGCACCTCAGCAAGCTTGCCACATGCAGTAGCGTCCACAATGTCAGGTGCGAGTCATCTCAAGCACCATCCAACTCACGATGCGAGCAAGCTCCTAAGCATCGGCACAACAGGCATTATAGCAGGGTAAAGACACTTATACTACTATCCACATGCACAAATCACGAGTCTGTGCATAACCAAAGTACAGACATGCAATCATAAACAATTCGGCAATTTTTATAAAATCACGACTATGCCAGGGTCCCAACATGACCCAATTCACCACAATAAATTTATTCGAGTCGATTATCATACATGCTCAAGACTCGAAAATTCACGGTAAAACATGATATACTATGTAACCTCGAAAACAAAACATACAAGTCTCATGTCATTACACCAAAGCCTAATCACACCAAAATTACTATTCGATTTCATTCAAGTATAACATGCTTTCCGAAAGTCCAATGCATAATTCATTCACACATAACTAACACAATCCTCGAACTATCTGAAAACTCCGAATTTCAGATTTGGATTCAATTCTATACAATTGACGGTATAATGTAAAAATTCATTTCAGGATTTCAAATACTTATTTCTTAAAATACAAATTATAGTTCCACTCACCTGGCGGAATGGATTTTCAAAATCCAATTCCTACCGGTCGAAGCTCCAAACACGCAAAACCACGAATGCGGGGCCACGAAAATTCTAACACTGCAAGGCGGACTCGAAAATGAGAAAACTAGCCGAAAACTGAAATAAATAAATAAATACAAGCGGCGCGTGACTGAAAGGAATACTTACAGCCAAAAGGAATTCGGTAACCACCCCGCCGAAACCCAAAGTTGGGCGAAAATGCGCCGAAACCCTCCCTACTCCGGTCTGATCGCTACCAAACTGCACAACAACCCACAAAAGAGTCTAAGGACACTCAGAGTCACGAAAATGAGGCTCACCCAAGCACCCAAATCCCGGTTTCACGCCGAGGAACCCTCCAAACAAACATGCACCCTGATTTTTTTTGAAATTTTTTTGGCCAACTCCAAAACAGTCTTGCATGTCGGTTCTAAGGGCTCCAGAGGACGCCACCAAGGCCCCAACACGACTGATCGGAGCTATGGACACCGATCAAACCCAACCCAAAAGAAAACTAAATTTTTTTTTTGAAAGAAAACAACTAAGAAATACAGAGGGGAAAGAAGAGAGAACGAACCGAGGAGGAGGAGGTGAGATTGGGGAAGAAATCACCCAAAATCACCGACGAAAACTGCCGAGAAATGGTTGAAGAGGTGACTCCGCTCGCTGCTGGACGAAAGGAAAACCAAAAAAAGAAAGAATTGAAAGAGAAGAAGAAAGGGGGCAGGGGTCGTTTCATTTTAAGGGGTGGGTGGCTATGTGCCCCCACCACCTTTGCTGAGTACACCCCACCCTAAAAAAATCTTAAAAAAAAAAAGCAGATCTCACATCATACACACCTTAAAAGAGATCTCGTCCTCGAGATCGGACAAAAGCCACGACAAGAAAACCTAGGCAAAAAGCTCGGGGTATTTCTGTCTCATCTGGTCCTCCAGCTCCCAAGTCACATCACCCGCTCGGTGGCTCCACTGAACCTTCACTAACTTCACTATCCTCCGACGAAGTTGTTTCACATCATCATCAACAATGGCTACTGGCCTCACTGGATACGTCAACTCATCCGCAATCTCTACCTCAGCAGGCTCCATAATCTGTGACGGGTCTGCCAAACACTTCCGCAACATGGATACGTTAAACACGTCGTGGATACCTGACATACTCTGTGGCAAAGCCAATCTGTAGGCCACTAGTCCGATCCTCTCAGTAATCTCATATGGCCCTATATACTTCGGTGCAAGTTTTCCACGACTTCGAAACCTAACAACTCCGCGCATCGGGGAAACTTTCAGAAAAACCCTGTCACCAACATCAAACTCCAACTCCTTACGCCTCCTATCAGCGTAACTCTTCTGTCTACTCTGGGCTGTCAACAACCGCGCTCTAATCAGATCAATCTTCTCAGTAGTTTCTCTGATCACATCCGGCCCCATCACAACTGACTCTCCAATCTCTGCCCAACAAACAGGGGACCTACACGGTCGTCCGTAGAGTGCCTCAAACGGTGCCATGCCAATACTTACGTGGTAGCTGTTGTTGTACGCAAACTCGCATAACGGTAGGTGATCTTCCCAACTGCCCCCAAAGTCTAAGATGCATGCTCTAAGCATGTCTTCCACTACCTGATTCACTCGCTCAGATTGGCCATTTGTCTGTGGATGATAGGCTGTACTCATGTCCAATCTAGTACCCATAGCTTGCTGAAAGCTCTGCCAGAAGTGGGCTGTGAAAAGCGGATATCTGTCGGATACAATTGAAACAGGCGACCCATGAAGGCGAACTATCTCTCGAATGAACAACACTGCTAGACTGTCTGCCGTCCGATTCATACTAACAGGAATGAAATGTGCACACTTCGTCAACCGATCAACAATGACCCATATTGACTCATTACCTTTCCTCGACCGTGGAAGTCCATCGATGAAATCCATAGTGATATACTCCCACTTCCATGCCGGGATATCCAATGGATGCAATAACCCAGACGGTCTCTGATGCTCGGCTTTCACCTGCTGACAAGTCGCACACCGTGCTACAAACTCTCCAATGTCTTTCTTCATGCCATGCCACCAGAAAGAACGTCTCAAATCTCGATACATCTTTGTTCCACCGGGATGAATGGTGAAACGAGATCTATGAGCTTCCTGTAAGATATCTCTTCGCAACTCCTCATCAGACGGAACACAAAGCCGCCCCCGAAATCGCAACCCTCCATCTGAACCCACTGACCAATCGGTAGGGCACTCATCCAATGTGTCCACTACCAAATCTGCTATCTGCCTCGTAATCACTGGATCAGAGGTCTGTCTCTCCACCACTCTACTGATCAACGACGGATAAACTGCTAAACCCGCTATCATGCTGCCCTCTGTACTGAAAGTAGGCTGAACTGCAAATGAAGCTAATGTCTCAAGTGTTCGGTACTCCTGAATCATCATGGTTGCCATCACTGCATGTCGCCTACTTAAGGAATCTGCAACCACATTGGCCCTACCAGGCTGATACTGTATCTCGAAATCATAGCTGCTAAGGAAATCAACCCATCGTTGTTGCCTCATATTCAACTATCTCTGAGTGAATAAGTACTTCAAACTCTTGTGATCTGTGAACAACTCAAACCTCTCACCATACAGATAGTGTTTCCAGATCTTCAAAGCAAAGACTACGACTGCCAACTCTAAATCAAGTGTCGGATATTTTTGTTCGTGGGGTTTCAACTGTCGAGACGCATAGGCTACGACCTTCTTGCCTTGCATCAACACTCCACCCAATCCTGTACCGCAAGCATCAGTAAATACCACTAGTCGGCTACCAGGTGTCGAAATAGTCAACACTGGTGCTGAAGTCAACCGAAGCTTCAAAGTTTCAAAAGCTTCTTCACACTTTTCTGACCATACAAAAGGAACATTCTTCCTAGTTAACTGAGTGAGTGGTGCTGCAATCAAGGAGAATTTCTCGATAAACCGTCGGTAATAACCAGCCAAACCCAGAAAACCTACGAATTTCTGTCACACTACTAGATCGTCTCCAAGACTTCACTGCCTCGACTTTCTCAGGGTCCACTGCAATACCTCCACTAGAAATGACATGCCCAAGAAATCGAACTTTAGGCTCCCAGAAGTGACACTTACTGAACTTTGCATACAACTGATTTTCTCTGAGTGTCTGCAAAACAATGCGAAGGTGCTCTCTGTGCTCCTCTAAACTCCTCGAGTACACTAAGATATCATCAATGAAGATTACGACAAACTTGTCCAAGTACGGACTGAACAATCTATTCATCAAATCCATGAAGAATGCTGGTGCATTTGTCAATCCAAATGGCATGATTGGAAACTCATACAAGCCATAACGGGTCCGAAAAGCGGTAATTGGAACGGAATGTTCCTCAACTCTCCTCTGATGGTACCCAGACTGCAAATTTAACTGTGAAAACACTACGGCTCCCCTCAACTGATCCAATAGATCATCAATCCGAGGCAATGGATATTTATTCTTGATGGTCACTTTATTCAGATCTCGATAATCTATGCACATCCTCAATGATCCATCATTCTTGGATACAAATATTGCTGGAGCTCCCCAAGGTGAATTGCTCGGACGAATACTCATCAAGCTGTACTTTCATCTCTTCTAATTGCTTAGGTGCAAGTCTATACGCTAATTTAGATATAGGTGCAGTACCAGAAACCAGGTCAATCCGAAACTCTACCTCACGACGTGGAGGGATACCAGGAATCTCCTGAAAGACATCAGGGAACTCACACACAACCTCTACAGAACTAGTGTCGAGACAGGAAATCTCAAGAGAGCTAAGAAAACTCGACATCAACGAAACCGAATCGGGCTCACAAGCCAACAAACGAGGCGAAGCATCAGGTGGCACTAACATCACCGACCTATGCAAGCAATCAATGATCACCGGATGACTGGATAACCAATCCATCCCTAGAATCAATTGATAGCCCTCAAAACCCAAAACAATAAAGTCAAACACAAAGCTGTTCCCCAACAAGAAAAACTCGAAACGGGGACAAAACTCCCACAACCAAACCGAACTGCCCAAGGGAGACACAACGCACAAGGGCTCCGGCAAAGGCACCACCTCAAGGTTGTCTCTAACAACCAACTGTCTAGAAATAAAAGACTTAGATGCTCCTGTATCGAAAAGAGCCCTCAACAGGGAAGACGACGAATGCACAAAACCTGGCACACAACACAAGTATCCTGAATAACATAACAACACGCTAACATGCAATTTTTCCTATGCATAATGCACATAACACAATCTTACTACATCTGGCACACACAAAACGACAATAAAATAAATAAAATAACATACCCTCAACATTTCCCTGACCGGGAATAGCTGCTAGGCGAACAGGCGGTGCTGGGAGAGGGACTCTCTGACCACTCGCCATCACCAAACAACCTCTACGAAAAAATAAAACACACATACCATACATCAAACAACACAACAAAAGTCCTAACTCCTCTACCCAATCCACTCAAGAAAGTGGTATACGATGACGTTCTATGTGAACCGGTAACAATGGCTCTGATACCAAGCTCTGTCACGCCCCGACCCGCCACAGGAATCGCAGCGTGCCGATGCGTGAACTACCTCGCACACAGGCGGATCGTAACCGGCCACAACATCATAATATAACACATTCTTGATACGAGAAACAATTGGAAATAAGACTACGCTAAAGTTTGAACAAAATAGATATATAATTGATTCGCCCCGCCAGAGTCATAGCGACAAAACCAGTATACAAACATTTAGTTTAACAATATAGTACATCTGAAACACAGAGGAAGAAAAACATACCCGTACAGGGTGGACACAACCAAAAAGCACAAAACGCTCCTACAACGAAAATCGGGGCCTACGCGCCACGATCAGCAGGAACTCCAACACTGCCTGCACTCCAATAGAAGCACACCCCTTGCGGGGTCAGCAAAGCACAAAGCTAGCTGGTGCGAGCGAACTAAATACAAATAACGGAATAATAAACAAGGAAAAATTCATGCCACACAACAATGAATAAGCAACAAGTTCTAAAGTCTAAATCACACCGTGTCTCTAAGGATAATGTTTCTAAGTTTAAGCAACAACACAAATTTTTCAGATTCAACAATAACTACCAGTTTATTATATGTCGATTATTACACGTGATTCAACATGGTAAATATCAAGCAATGGAAATAAATCAATCTCATAATTCCTCCTAGCCTCCTAGGTATAACAATTAGGTTGAAACCAAAAGTCCTGTAAAATACTGTATAAGTGTCTCATATCGTAGGTATCCGCATACCCTACGAATGTGTCTCACCCAGACACATCCCACAACGTGCACCAGTACCACTTCGGGCCTGTTTGTATCCTAATGGGGTGTCATCTGCCAGGATACAAACTCAAACATCCCGAACGACTGGCCTAACACGGCCAACCTAACATAATCCAAATCAAGCGCGCTAGGAGGGAAAGCGAGTAATCTCCGAAGCACGTCCTCCGGGACCCGTCCTACTGCACTCTATAGTGGCAAGTGCGTGCGGGAGCTCACCGCACCTCAGCAAGCTTGCCACATGCAGTAGCGTCCACAATGTCAGGTGCGAGTCATCTCAAGCACCATCCAACTCACGATGCGAGCAAGCTCCTAAGCATCGGCACAACAGGCATTATAGCGGGGTAAAGACACTTATACTACTATCCACATGCACAAATCACGAGTCTGTGCATAACCAAAGTACAAACATGCAATCATAAACAATTCGGCAATTTTTATAAAATCACGACTATGCCAGGGTCCCAACATGACCCAATTCACCACAATAAATTTATTCGAGTCGATTATCCGAAAGTCCAATGCATAATTCATTCACACATAACTAACACAATCCTCGAACTATCTGAAAACTCCGAATTTCAGATTTGGATTCAATTCTATACAATTGACGGTATAATGTAAAAATTCATTTCAGGATTTCAAATACTTATTTCTTAAAATACAAATTATAGTTCCACTCACCTGGCGGAATGGATTTTCAAAATCCAATTCCTACCGGTCGAAGCTCCAAACACGCAAAACCACGAATGCGGGGCCACGAAAATTCTAACACTGCAAGGCGGACTCGAAAATGAGAAAACTAGCTGAAAACTGAAGTAAATAAATAAATACAAGCGGCGCGTGACTGAAAGGAATACTTACAGCCAAAAGGAATTCGGCAACCACCCTGCCGAAACCCAAAGTTGGGCGAAAACGCGCCGAAACCCTCCCTACTCCGGTCTGATCGCTACCAAACTGCACAACAACCCACAAAAGAGTCTAAGGACACTCAGAGTCATGAAAATGAGGCTCACCCAAGCACCCAAATCCCGGTTTCACGCCGAGGAACCCTCAAACAAACATGCACCCTGATTTTTTTTGAAAAAATTTTGGCCAACCCCAAAACAGTCTTGCATGTCGGTTCTAAGGGCTCCCAAGGATGCCACCAAGGCCCCAACACGACTGATCAGAGCTATGGACACCGATCAAACCCAACCCAAAAGAAAACTATTTTTTTTTTGAAAGAAAACAACTAAGAAATACAGAGGGGAAAGAAGAGAGAACGAACCGAGGAGGAGGAGGTGAGATTGGGGAAGAAATCACCCAAAATCACCGACGAAAACTGCCGAGAAATGGTTGAAGAGGCGACTCGCTCGCTGCTGGACGAAAGGAAAACCAAAAAAAGAAAGAAAAGAAAGAGAAGAAGAAAGGGGGGAGGGGTCGTTTCATTTGAAGGGGTGGGTGGCTATGTGCCCCCACCACCTTTGCTGAGTACACTCCGCCCTAAAAAATCTTTAAAAAAAAAAAAAAACAGATCTCACACATAACATTCACTAGGGTTATGTATAATTCCAAATAAATGAAGCAATATTAATTATATATAGAATCACATAAAACTAAAACAATGTAATCAGTGAGACCTAAAACTATATCACATAATCAAGAAGTAAAACAATGTGGTGTCTATGTGGTTTGGTAATTCAGTTTGGCTTTCTAGGAAAGGAAAAATAGGCAGATTTAACCCGGTAAAGTAATATATGTGACATTGCATTGTTTCCACCAACAAAGATTATTAATCTAAAAGAAACCTAAATTTATTCATGATACAAGAAATTTTTTTCATGTTCTTCTCTTCGATGTTCTTCCTCAGAGGGTAATCAGACATTGATGGGTATGTTCTTGGCTGAAGCAAAAGATGTTGTATGTCGTGATGATTGTGATGACCATGAAGATGGTTGCTGTGGTGGTGGTGGAGGAGGAGGCATACCACCACCATGAGGATCAAATTTGTTTTTCTCCATTTCTGTTTCAAAATGGAAAGAAAATTTAAGGGTAGTTTCTTGGTTGATTGGGGTTTTTTTGTTTGATGAAAACTAAGAAGAAGAATGGAGAGAAGAAAATATGAGCACATAGCAATGAATATTCTCGGCTTCTACTCTCTCTCCACCCAGACTTGCTGATTTATTCATTCATGATACAAGAATGAAGAAAAAAAAATTCTACTGTGCCTGGATGGTACCAGACACATTTTAATGCTGATGTGGTATTAGGTGAACATGTTAATATGAAGATGAAACCTTTGGATGTGGAGGAGGAACCTATCGCGGCTGGAGAAGTTTAAAAGAAATTTCGAGGAAGGAAACATAGCTGAAAATATGGAGCGAAAGACTGGCACCAATATTTGAATGAAGTTTTTACTTTTCTTTTTGTAATTTAGTTGCTATTAGTTGAGTGGAGTATAATCGTTCACGTGTCAGTTTGTTAGTAGATATTTTAAAAGTTTGTTAGGAACTCATGTTGTAAATAGAGGAAGAAAGGAGAGAAGAAGGTATGTTGTTTTGTGAAGAAAGTTCATTTGGGGTCTCTGGATTAAAGAGAATCAGAGAATTGTTTTCTTCTCTATTGTAAGTTTATCAATATAATCGTTACTCCTTCCTTTTGAATCTCGATTGTAGTCACAACTGTGACATTTGGTGTCAGAGTAAGCTTGCGATCTCTGTGGTAGAGCAATTATGAAAACAAGAGCAAAGGAAATGGAAGCTATAGTAAATGAGACAAAGAAGAGTCTAATAGAAACAGTCGGACAGATGGAGCCCATGAAAGCAGAAATGAAGAGAGTTACCATGGCCAATGAATCACAAGGTCAGCGAATGAAGGCGAAAATATAACAACTATTCCAGATGTTGAACTCACGCCAAGATGCAAGGATTATTGAAGGAAACACGACCTCTAGTTAGCAAATCAATGGATCTAAAGAATCCCACAGGAGAACCACTCTCTATGCTCTGATGGAGAGTCAGGGTGTGTTTTCTAGACTTCCCAAATTAGAACTTCCTCATTTTGATGGATTGAATCCACGTTCATGGATAAAGATGTGTGAAAGGTACTTTGAATTCTAGCAAATGGGGAATGAAAATAAGGTCGTCGTTGCTTCTATCCATCTACAAGGGAAAGCAGAGATTTGGTTTCTTGACTACCAAATGTGCAACAAAAATCTCAAGTGGAGTAACTTCACTTAGGACCTTTGTGAACGTTTTGAAGAATTTGTATCAGAGAATTATGTAGGTACATTTAATAAATTGAAACAGGAGACGACAATGGAAGAATATTACGATCATTTTGAGGAACTCAAATCACTTATGATCAACCACAATAAACACCTAGAGTTTGCCTATTTTGTGATGAGTTTCTTGAGCGGCCTAAAACCAGACATTAAGGCCTTGGTTAAAGTGTTTAAACCGTCTATTGCAATTCATGCATTTACTCTGGCTCGAATGCATGAGTCATCTGTGGATCCCAACAAACATCAACAAGGAACTACAACTACTCTTTTATTCAAACTAGAAATGGAGTTCCAAGTACTAATCCAACTTCCAATACAAGGTTTCAGTCACATAACCGTACATCCAATCCAACCCTTCACACCAGTAATCAGTCTAGCAATCGGTCCAAGCCGTTCATACCCAACTACAATCAAAACTTTAGTAAACCACCTATGATTCCTTATATACCTCCTATCAAAAGAATGACTCAATCTCAAATGAGGATGAGGAGGAAAAAAGGACTGTTACCACTGTGACGAACAATACAGACAAGGACACATGCAAAAAACAACACTTATACCTAATAGTGTCTAAAGAAGACTTGGCATAAGAAGATTCTGATAAAATGGCTGACACTGAAAATCTAAAACAAAAAATACACAGATATGGAGGTGTCATTACACGCTATACATGGGAGTTATGCAGTGAATACCATCCTACTTAAGGGAAAACTAAAGAAGAAAATCATTTCTATCTTGGTGGACACTGAAAGCATACACTCTTTTATAGATCCTAAGGTTGTAAGAGAGACTAATTGGCCAACTTCGCTGACTCCACCGATGATAATCAAAGTGGCCAATGGCCAACAACTGATAAGCAATGCCATCTGTCAAAACCTTCAATGGACTATGCAGGATTTGGGGTTTGAAGGAATAGTGAGGGTTCTTCCCTTGGGTGGTTATGACATGGTCCTAGGGGCTGATTGGTTAAAACCATATGGTGACATCATAATCAACCTCAAGAAGTTACAAATTACCCTGATTATTGGGGAAAGACTTGTTACATTACAAGGGGTCACAAATGAAGGGTCCCTTCATCTTATGGAAGCTAAGTGTATATCAAGATTTATCAAAAAAACACACTACCTGTTTTATTGGGCAACTATTCTTTGTTACTGAAAAGGTCACTAAGGAACTTATATCACACCCAAGGCTTACTCAACTACTGTCTGACTTCAAGGATGTCTTCCAAATCCCTACGCGATTACCCCCTACTAGAGCTTTGGACCACAAAATACCACTTAAACCAAATACCTTACCCCCTTCTCAACACCCATACAAGATCCCATATATGCAAAAGACTGTTGTATAACAACTTATATAAGAAATGCTTCAAACTGATCTTATCCAGCACTCTCACAGTCCTTTTGCAGCTCCTATACTCTTAGTGAAGAAGAAGGATGGATCCTGGAGATTTTGTGTTGATTATCGGAGGCTAAATGAGATGACTATCAATGACAAGTTTCCTATGCCCTTGATAGATGAAATTTTGGATGAACTACATGGAGCCACAATGTTCTCTATGTTGGATCTCAGATTTGGATACCATCAGATACTTGTACACCCCCAGACATCTATAAGACAACATTTTCCAATGGGCATTTTGAGTTCATGGTCATGCCCTTTGGTTTAACCAATGCCCCGGTCACTTTTCAAGCCTTGATGAACCACATTTTCCAACCATATCTAAGGAAGTTCATCCTAGTGTTCTTTGATGACATTCTTATCATAGCTCCTCATCACACACACACTTCACTCATCTACATATTACCCTTTCAATCCTTAGGAAACGCCACCTATGTGCTAAGCTCTAAAAATGTTCCTTCATCGAACCAAAATTGGATTATTTTGGTCATATTATCAGTCACCAAGGGGTAGAGGCAGACCCACAAAAGATAGAAGCAATGACTAGATGGCCTATCCCAAAGACACTCAAGCAGTTAAGGGGGTTTCTTGGGCTTACAGGCTATTACAGAAAATTCATCCGCCATTATGGACTGATAGCCCAACCTCTCACAAATTTACTTAAAAAGAACAACTTCATATGGAGTGAAATAGACCAAGAAGCTTTTTCAGCACTGAAACATCAATGTGCACTGCGTCAATATTGACACTACCCGATTTCACAATTTCATTCACTTTAGAAACCGACGCATGCTCAAGAGGAGTTGGGGCAGTGTTGTCACAAAATGGAAGACCAATTGCAATTTTTAGCGAGGCCTTGGGTCCAAAAAATCAGGCTTTGTCAACCTACGAGAAATAACTATTTGCTATAGTGTTGTCCGTCGACAAATGGAGGTCATATCGCCTCGGATCCAAGTTCTTCATCCTTACGAATCACCAAAGCATCCACCACCTCCTATCACAGAAAGTAACCACCATTATCCAGCAAAAATGGCTATCTAAATTGTTGGGTACGACTACGAGATACAATTTAAGAAAGGGAATGAGAATTAGACCGCAGACGCACTGTCTCGCTTCATTGAAGAAACAGGACAGCTCCAAGCACTCACAAGTGTTACTCCTCAATGGTTTAGTGATGTGGTAGCTAGTTATACAGGTGATGCTACTGCTCAAACTTACATTCCACAACTTGTAATCAACCCTACATCTATTCCCAAGTTTTCATTCACTTAAGGGCGGCTAAAACATGGTAACAGACTGTATATTGGGGCGTCGGGTTCACTGAGATTACAAGTATTACAGACTTTGCACAACTCTCCAACAAGTGCACACTCGAGGATTCAAGCAGCATATCAAAAATTGGCTCAGTATTTTTATTGGAAAGGCATGAAGACAAATTTGATTACCTTGATCACACACTGTGATGTTTGCCAATGCAATAAAACTGAGCAAACTATTTATGGGGGACTCTTACAGCCACTTCCAGTTCCTACACAAGCATGGTAGCACGCATCGATGGATTTTATCGAAGACTTGCCTCCCTCGCAGCACAAATCGGTAATCTTGGTTGTGGTAGACCGCCTAACCAAGTACAACCATTTTATTCAACTCAGCCACCGTTTTACAGCCTCAAAAGTGACAGATGAATTCCTACATAATGTGTACAAACTACATGGCTTGCCTTCCTCAATTGTATCCGATCTTTATCTTTATGAGTGCCTTTTTGCAAGATCTCTTCAGAGCATTAGGAACAACCTTGTCTCTAAGCACAACCTACCATCCGCAAATGGACGAACTAACGGAGCGTTCTAATTTCTGTTTAGAAACGTACCTATGCTGTATGAAAAGTGAACTCCTTCTCACTGGGCCAAATGGCTATATTTAGCGGAACACTAGTTTAATACAACATTCCATACCAGCCTTCAGTCCACATCATTTCAAGCTCTCTACGGCTACTCGCCACCATTGCTGGCTCTTTCGCCCATTATGTCTCTAGCAGTCACTGATGTTCAGCAATATTTGGCAGAAATGGAGCAGATGTTCCAGATGATCAAAGAAACAACATTGAGCACAAGAAAAATGAAGCTATATGCGGATAAGAAAAGAACTGATAGAAACTTTGCCATCGGAGATTGGGTATACCTCAGATTACAGCCTTACCGACGAACCACTGTCAATTTACGAAAGAAACTCAAATTATTAGCTCGATTCTATGGGCCATTTCAAGCGATTGACAAAATTGGAGCAGTGGCATACCGTCTGCAACTCCTCGCCCATTCAAGAATTCACCCTGTTTTCCATGTCTCACATTTGCCATTGGTGGACTTCCAAGGAAGATTCAAAGTAGATCCTTCTGCAATTTTAACTTGCAGGATGATTCCATGCAATAACAAAGCAGTCATGTAGGTTTTGATTTAGTGGCCGAACGCTTCGAAAGACGATGCAACCTGGGAAGATTGATCCCATATCGCCTTCTCCTTTCCTCATTTCCATCCTTGAGGACAAGGACGTTGTGAGCAGGAGGTAATATCATGGATGGAGAAGTTTAAAATAAATTTTGAGGAAGGAAATAAAACTGAAAATATGGCGCGAAAGACTGACGCCAATATTTGAATGAATTTTTTACTTTTCCTTTCGTAATTTAGTTGTTATTAGTTGAGTGGAGTAGAATCGTCCACGTGTCAGTTAGTTAGTAAATATTTTAAAAGTTTGTTAGGAACTCATGCTTTAAATAAAGGAAGAAATTAGAGAAGAAGGTATGTTGTTTTCTGAAGAAAATTCATTTGGGGTCTCTGGATTCAAGAGAATCAGAGAATTGTTTTCCTTTCTATTGCAAGTTTATCAATACAATCGTTACTGATAGCCTTATAAATGATACATTTTAAGCCCCTAATTCTATATTTGTTATGTCCCAATATCTAATAAAAATATCTCATTATGTGTATTTTGTAGAAAATCAAACACTAATCTCAAATCATACACAAAGTGACACAATAAGGCTAAGTTCAACAACTAAAAATCTCATTGGAAGTTCACACATGCATTGTCAAAGACTATAGATCTTCAAGCCCAAGACCGATGAAGTCAAACCCACAAAGTATCATCATCTGCGGATTTCTTGGACATCCACATGGAAATTTCATCATAGCCAAACAATCTCTACAAACTCCACTATCTATTCACACCTTTGTACTCCATCACTTTTACATTTCACCTTATTTTACTTTTACACTTTTTCATATCTTTACTTCAGCACTTTTACACTCCACATTATTTCACTCCAACACTCTTTCTTACTTCACTTCAATACTCCACCTTCCACCCCATTATCTCTATACATAAGTTTCACCCTTCTTCATCTATAAATACCCCACACATGGAGATACTTGAGAAAACACTTTGGAAATACTTTAAAGAGAGAAATAGTTGTAGTTTAAAGAGAAATAAGTGAAGTTTGGCATAGAGCTTACCATGTTTGGCTAACATCCCACCTTAGAGGGTGGATGAGCACATGGGAGGATAGCTCCAAGATGACTCTATTTTAGATTAGTTATTTTCATTTTCAAGTATTAGAGAAGCATGTGTTGTTAGATTGGTCTTGTAGCTTGGTTGTGTCATGAATCTGTGAGGTAAGTTAGATGTTTTGTGTTTCATCATATGAATTCAATTCATGCTTTCTTCTTCTATTTCTTAAGCTCAAGATTAGATAAGTTTCTATAATTGCAATTTCTCTAACAACCTCCTTACAATGTTTTACTTATTATGAGTCTAATAGTTTCATTGTGATTTGCTAGATATTTGGTGTTTCATTTAAGTATAGATTTCTTTTATGCTTTTAAATCCACATTTGATTCTTAGGTTACTAATATACTTAAGATTGAAATCAATTTGCACATAACGTCATATTTTCCATCCTAAGGTGAGATGAGAATCTATCTTAGGATGTGTTAATGAATTTGAAAAAGATTAATCTAAGAGTGGGCTAATGATGTCATTTACTCATTATGGTAAACTCAAAGCCCTAAATCTCACATTTATGTTTTACTTTGCATTTTTATTTCCAACACTTCACCAATCACTTTTTTTCTAACTAGATTAAGCTTTAAAATAAATTTAAAATTATTTTTCCAAATTTTATAGCTTTCCTTGTGGGATTTGACCCATACTTGCCGTTATCTAACTCAATAGATAACCGTGCGCTTGCAGTAATATTTGAGATCGATCAAATTTTTGGCGTTGTTGCCGGGGAGAGCAATGGAAAATGAGTTTTAAAATCAAATTTGAATGCTTATCACTAGTTTAGTTTAGGTTCATTTTCATAGTTTAGGTGCATTTGCATTTTTTGATAACATCATTTAGTCTGAAATTCTGAACATCTTCATGTTTGCATATTTTTAAGCATTTACTATTTGCTGTTTTAATTTTTTCAGCTTTTTTGTTAAATAATCATGATCTGAACTTTCACGTACATATTTTAATTTATTCATTAGATCAAGAGTCGGTGAGAAACAAAATTTTGAACTTGGACTACCTGTGCTGAAATTTGTCTATTGCAGACAACTGATTTTGGACACATGTTTCTAGTGATTGAGAGTTTTGTTTTGTGTGTTTCCAAATTCTACATTGTCTTAAATCTTGTCTAGTTTCTAGATCATCTTTTGGATTTCAATTTGGATAATTGGTCGAAACAAAATTCGAATTTTTGTAGCAAATACACAATCTTGACAGTGTTTTGTTTACTTCAACTTTCCACTACTTTCTGGCATCTAAATGAATTTTTAAAAGTTTTATAAGAAAACTTTGTTTGTTAGCAATCCAATAAAATTTGTAGATTTGAATTTCATCAAGTATTGAACTCTACACGAATTTTCAAAGTCGACATATTAATTCTATAAATTTTCAGCAATGCACTGTTTTGCTAAACTTGAATATTTTCAAATTTTTGGTTCTATACTTTGTTTTTTAAGCCATTAATCATTTTCCTATGGTATAATTTCAGTGTTTGTGCAAAAATGATACTTGGAAAAGAACTTTAGTGAACTTAGTGAACACTGGAGGACAATTGGTCATAATTAGGATTTTTTTTCTTTGAGTGATTGGGATGATTTAAATGTGTACTATTAAGTTGTAATAGATAAAACAAGATCCAAGATACAACCGGTAGCAAAGTGTGGTATCTCTCTTAACCCACTTCGAATCTCCTGTAAGAAGTGTTTCTGGAATGTTTTTAAGTGTTTAAATTTTTGCAAGATATCAAACTGTGCTAAATTACGTAAGAGTGGACCTGGCTATTTGTAACTAAGTGGGACTTGATCACCCACCTCATCACTCCAATTCACGTTCAAACTTGGCCAAATTTAATAAAATGAACTCAAATAACTAGAGCCAATTAGAACAATGTTAATATGACCTCAGAAAATGAATAGATTGTGATTGAACTCTTTCGAAGTAAGGTTGCTTTATTGCCAGTTGCTCTACGCGTCAATAAAGACCATTGTGACAGCACTGTCATTTCTGACCTTTTCGCATAAAGAGTGGTGCTTCGACGGGGTTTCTCACAAGTCTAATTTTAATTTGATTAGGAACACATAGGTTCTTGAAAGTATTTAAGTTGTAGTTGAAAATCGTAAGAAATCCTTGGATCTTAAAGACACACTTCAAAGGCTTAGCTAGTTCTAGTATATCAAACACAATAAAATCTGGCTAGAACGCATCTATACCTAGTGTGGTGGTCTAAGGAGTTTTTACGTAATAAGCTATCCATTACTTATAAGACATATGAAAAAATCTAACTAGGGAGAGATATGATTTTGAGATGCTTAAAATCATTCCTCACTTCAATTAGATTCGGTTTTAAAAATCAATCGTCCATTGCACTTAATTGAAGATAATAAACTTGTTACTTGCTAAATGAATGGATAGGAATTGATTGAGGCTTGTTTGTTTGTCAAGATTAGTGTCTCCCTTTAGGTATATTCACATATTGCATTTAGTTTAGGTCATATCATCTTAGGTTGCATAAGAGATTTTAGTCATTTCAAAAAAAAAAAAAAAAAATTTCAATCCAAATTGATTCAATTTCAGTGTCAAAGAGTTTTCCTATGTTAAGAGTCATACAATTATGGATTTTCATTGGGAAGATCATGACAATGTCGAAGTAAATTACTTTGGCTTAATAAACCAAGGTCAACCCTTAGAATCAAGTTTCGATTATACCAATCATTTTTCACAAAATAGATTTGGAAACCAATCACCTTGGAACCAACACCAACCCAATTGGGGTTATGAACCTCTTAGGCCCACACCATCATTTGATCCCTAATATGTGCATAACAATGAGCAGTACCTTAGTTGTCCTTCAATGCCTTCAATAGAGACCAATCCATACCACGTAATGCAAAATATGCAATTATCATTATCTTCATATCAAATTAGCTCATTGGAGAAAACTAACATTTCTCCTTCATTCCAAGAGAGTCTAGATCAATATATGCAATCCTTAAGTCAGTCTATATGAGAAACAAAACAATGTCAGCAGACCACTGGCAAACTTTTGGCCGAGATTTTGAATTTAAGACTTCAAAATGATGCATTGATGAATGTTATGGATGAATGTGAAAAAAATCTATTAGAGGAGAGTGAGAAATCTGATGAATTGTGCCACATTGATATACTTATATAAACTCCTCACACTCCCCAAGTAGAACAATATGAATGGATGAAACATGTGAGATAATGTGATGGAGAATGATTGTGGATGTATAATGAGTTTTTTATTCAAGAGGATAACATCGATGAACATGGTGAGCTATAGAATTGTTTAGTCACTCCTTAGCTGACTCCTTGTTTACTGATGTTATTATGTCACCCATTATTAATCATACATACATTTTAGAGGTTGTCACAAAAGAAGATATAATTAAGCTACCATGTGTTGATATTCTTCTTTTGACCATTGTTGGAATATCCATGTCCATTACAAAGGTGAAACCTGAAAATTTTGTTTACATTCTCCTCAATATTAGGAAGTTCCCCGAGTTTGGACTTGAATTGCATATTTCAAAAATCTCGGGAGATTATTTTTAGAAATGTAAAACAAATTGTGAAAAACTTAAAGAGGTTGATGACTTATCCATGCCTAACCCATGACCTCTCATAGAGCACCAAATTGATTTTGCTTCTTTTGACAAATTGAACTTTTATTATTCTTTTGAGGAAACATTTTCTGAACTTAAATTAGAATTTCATCTTGAGAGGTTTCCTTGGATTCACTTGTAGGGCATGTCAAACAAATCGCATTTTGTTGTCCCATATACACATATTTGGTATGACCCACAAAATTTATATTGTTATTGTATGATTTATTATTAGACTAAGATTTTAATGTATATATTAAGCAACTAAATTTATAAAAAGAAAAAAAAAGAAAAAAAAAAGGAAAATCTCTTGACTATGATTTGATTGGAGCCTACTTTTGGATCTTAAGATAAGTCATTTGAGCATTAATGTCGTTTAATGGTAAACCCTTTCTATTTCTACTAATTATTGTCTCTATTTTGTTCAAGTTCGACCCATGGTGTCTTATTTTTTAACATTGAGGACAATGTTTGATTTAAGCTTTGGAGGAGAAGTTTTAAAATTTATGTCTCATTTGAAAATGGGTTGTCCAATTTATTGAGTCAATTAAAAATAATTATTTTTTATGTCTGTCTAACCCGAATACTTATCCATGATGAGATTAGTTTCCATAACTTTAGTTGCAATTGCTTCAGAGTGTAGGATTTTAAACTTTGAAAGTTAGTAGTTTGTTAATATTAGACAATAGTTTGTACTACTCATAAGCTAGGTGTTTTCTAAGAATTTGCATTGAGAGTTGTGTTTTAGCTTAAATGTTATTATTTAAAGTTGAAAAATTGGATTAGTTATCTGGTGAACATGAGAATAATAGTGGAGACTTAAACCATGTGAGATTTCTAGCCTTTCTTCTTTCTGAGGGTTATACACTAATTCTGAATTTCTTGAGTTCGACATTATCTTGTTGCACGATCTCTATATTTTTTGTTTCTGTAAAAAACTGAAAATTAAACATCAAAGTTGAATCATACCACTATAGTATGTTCAGAAGTTCACCAAGGCAGAGAAACCATGTTATTCTAAGAAAATAAAGATAAGTTTTTATTACCTAGTTCGAGCCTTGTAGCCTACCCTCTTTGTTGTTCACCATTGAAACTAGTTTGAAGCCTTTATTGTTTAGCACAATAACTACCTTAATTCAATCTACTAATTACCCAATTATATTTACCGTGTCATTTGATTTTGAGAAATGTTAGTGATGAGTTATTAAAGAAAAAAATGGTTCATCATGGAATATTATACTCCATAGTATCAAATGTTATTTTACAAAGAGCCTCAAGATCCAATGTCATTTTATATAATGCAAAAAAAAAAAGTAGTGCTTCCTTACAATCAATAAGAAAATTGGATACTCATAAACGAAGGAGTTGAGTCAAGTTTTGAAGTCATCTTAGACTTATCTAATAAGACCTCTAACTTTTTCAAAAGTTTTGTTTATCCTTATCATTTATTGTTTACCCTTGTCCTAAGTCTCATTATAACCTAGTCAAATCCTTAGGAAAATATGGCCAAAGTGTGGAGGTGAATTAAGAAATACTATGGTGAATGAAGTCAACATTCTCAGTGGATGATATCCCTTCTTAAGATCATATTTATTATATTCTCGAATTTCAATCTTTTGTTTTATATGTGAACTATCTTTTATTCATTATTTCATCTTATTCACATACATGTGGGAGAAAATAGCCAAATCTCTGAGTGATTATATTCCTTGTGAGATTTGAACTTGAAGGAATTTTCTAGAATGTTCCAGAGATAGGTCCACTTTTAAAACTGAAATTTGCAACAAAGAAGATGATCAAACACTTAATATAAAGTTGAATGAATAATTCCTATGTCTTTGGAATAGTGCTTACTAAGTCACTTATTGACTTATTAGTGATTGATAAGTTACATGAATACTTCTCTTAAACCTTAGACATTAAAGTGGGAAATCCTTGAAGTTAAATAAGGAAATAGTTATACTTTTTACTAAATTTTTTGAGTTTGAGTCCCGAGTATCACTAATATTTGTGGGTATCATTTCTGAAAACCCTCACGAGACTACAATTCGTCCACTAGGGTAAACCTAGAGGTTTAAATGTATGTTGCATATGCTAAATGTAACCGTGATTCCTACGAAAGTGAGTAAGGTTTTAGTTTTTATTTTCTTTTGCTCGAGGACTAGCAAAATGTAGGTTTGGGGGGATTTTACAGCCTTATAAATGATAAATTTTATCACCTCAATTCTATAGTTGTTATGTCCCAAAATCTAATAAAAATATCTCATTATATGTATTTTGTAGAAAATCAAGTACTAATCTCAAATCATACACAAAGTGGCACAATAATGATAAGTTCAACAACTAAAAAACTCATTGAAAGTTCACACATGCATTGTCAAAGACTAAAGATCTTTAAGCCCAAGACCCATGAAGTCAAGCCCACAAAGTATCATCATCTATGGATCTTGAGGAAATCTACTTGAAGATTTGGACATCCACTTGAAAATTTCATCATAGCCAAAGAATCTCTACAAACTCCACTATTCATTCTCACATTTGTATTCCATCAATTTTACACTCCACCTTATTTCACTTTTACACTCCACCTTATTTCACTCCAACACTCTTTCTTATTTCACTCCAACACTCCACCTTCCACCCTATTATCTCTATACATAAGTCTCACCCTTCTTCATTTATAAATACCCCACACATGGAGATACTTGAGAGAACTCTTTGAAAATACTTTGAAGAGATAAATAGTTGAAGTAGTTGTAGTTTAGAGAGAAATAACTGAAGTTTGACCTAGAACTTACCATGTTTGGCTAACATCCCACCTTAGGGTGTGAAAGAGCCCATGGAAAGATAGCTCCAAGATGACTCTATTTTATATTAGTTATTTTCATTTTCATGTATTAGAAAAGCATGTGTAGTTAGATTGGTCTTGTGGCTTGGTTGTATCATTAATCTATGAGGTAAGTTGAATGTTTTATGTTTCATCATATGAATTCAATTCATGTTTTCTTCTTCTATTTTTTAAGTTAAAGATTAAATAAGTTTCTATACTTGCAATTTCTCTAACAAGCTCCTTACAATGTTTTATTTATTATTAGTCTAAGTTTCATTGTGATTTGCTAGATATTTGGTGTTTCATTTAATTATGGATTCATTTTATGCTTTTAAATCCACATTTGATTCTTAGGGTGTATTTGGTTGCATGAAATCCTATGTCATGAGAATCCATAAAGGGACCTCTACATTTTAGGCTAAATTGATGTATCATCCCACATCCACCATTTGATTTGTGATCAATGGTGGGAATGAAAGTCTCATAAACATGGGAATCACACTCTTTGGTCCCCTAAGGCATGTGATTCTCATGTTCAGGGGATTTTCATTCTCACAATTGATCACAAAATCAAATGGTGGATGCGGAGTGATGCCTCAAATTAGCCTAAAATGTAGGAGCCCCTTCATGGATTTTCATGGCATAAGATTCCATGCAACCAAACACACCCTTAGGTTACTAATATACTTAAGCTTGAAATCAATTTGGTCATAATGCCATATTTTTCATCCTAAGGCGAGATAAGAATTTAACTTAGAATGTGTTAATGAATTTGAAAAAGATTAATCTAAGAGTGTCCTAATGGTGTCATCTACTCATAATGGTAAACTCAAAGCCCTAACTCTCACATTTAGGTTTTACTTTGCATTTTTATTTCAAACACTTCACCAATCACTTATTTTCTACCTAAGTTAAGCTTTAAAATAGATTCAAAAAAATAGTTTTCCAAATTTTATAGCTCTTGTTGTGGGATTCGACCCGAACTTGTCGTTATCTAACTCAATAGATAACTGTGTGCTTGCGGTAAGATTTGAGGTTGATCAGTTACTCCTTCCTTTTGAATCTCGATTGTAGTCACAACTGTGACAGAACCCTTTAAAGGAGGTAGAAAAGGAACCCTCTGGAAGCTATCGTTTGGAGGAGGAGAAAACCTTTGGAGGTGGAGGAGGAACCCTATGCAAGCTATCATTTTTTAGCCCTAAGCCCTATTTGGCTATCGTTTTTGCAAGATTTGAAAGTCAATACATGTTTACATAATGCCACGTCAACATTAACATGTGCCTGGTATGTTAGAATATGTAGAACTTGCACTCACTATAACTAAGCCCAAGTCCAAGATTAATTCACATTTACAAGAGGGAAAGTATAAGAATAAGAAAGTCATAATATCTACAGAATAGGAAAGTCACAAATAGGAAAGTCAGAATAGGAAAATCAAAATAGGACAAAATTATAAGAATTTTAAGTTTCATGTTTCCACGAGGTTAGGTAAAAGTTAACTTATATAAGTAAGCTTGTGTTCAGTCAAGGAATAAAACAACAATAATAATACAATTCTCCAAATATTTTCTTTACATGGTATTAAAACAACTTTCTTTGGTGACCTAAGAAATTGAGGATTCAAAATTTTCCCCGCCTCCAACGACTACGCTAGATGCAAGAGACAAAAAAGGAATGACAGCAAGCAAGCATCAAGTTCAACCAAATTGAAAGGAAATTGTACTCTGTAATAGAGTTCACACACCATCGCAAGCCATCACCTTGCTTATCTCTCCTTAACAGATTCAACATCGCATCTTCCGCAAACTCACAAAAAAAAAACCCAGCAACCTTCTCTTTCAAAAGCAGCGCGAGAGAGTTCAATCGCAGCAACCTTCGGGTTGTCCTCAACCAATAGGTTTTGCAGCAAAATAGCAACTGATTTCCAGCCGTTCAGCAACTCAATTTCAAGCCAAAGCAACTCAATTTCCAGCAACAAAACAACAGATTTTCAGCTGATTTTCCAGGCAAACGGCAGCTGAATTTCCAGAAAAAGAACAACTTACTTTCCAGCTAAACACTGCTCAACTTCTAGCAGTACGATCAACAACAAAATCAACAATTGCAGCAGCAAAATTACAGCAACTAAATCAGCAATTGCAGCAGCTTTGGACAACAATTTCATAAAATAGTTTCAGCAGATTTGGACAGCAACTGACCAGATTCGGACAACAACAGAGCATATTCTCTGTCCTCTCTGTCTCCTTCACGCAAAGATCGCAACAAGAGAAAAAGTTACAATCGAAAAAGAAGATTACACGCAGCAGAGAAGAGTCTTTTTCTCCTTCTCTTCACACAAACAATCGAGCAACCATCACAGCCAAGAAGGATTTTCACGCCTCTTCACTCCGAGTAACAACAAGAGATCACGCAACAACAACTTGCAATTTAATCGCAGCAGCCAAGGAGAGAAATATTCCTCTGTCTCCTTCACCAGTGGCATCCAAGAAGAAAACACAGCAGCAACCAAGACGACCACACACCTTTCCCTCTCGCCTGATCTTTCTTCCCCCTCCTCTGTTTCTCTCTCTCGCAGGTACAGGAGCTAGATCACAGCAGCTCGCAGAGAAACACAAAGAAGCAGTAACGTGAGAAAGAAGAAATGAAGAAAAAGGAAATGAGGGAAAGAATTTCAAAACTGTTTTAAAGCTATGAATTATTTGCACTTCGAGCTTTATTCAGTACCATCACAAGAAAAAAAAATTGTTGACCCGAATTGAACAATACCAAAATCTATGAATTCGAATTGAGAAATACAAAAAATTTGTGTTGACTCGAATTGAGCAATACCAAAATCTATGTTGACTCGAATTAAACAATTTTCTTCATACCAAAATTATCTAAATTGGATAATCATGTTAACCACTTGAATCGAACCATTAGTCATTCACTCGACAGTCATGATTTCTTCATACAAGAATCATCCATAATTTTTATCCAGAATCATTAAAAAATTTTCAGAATTCAACTTCAGAGTTTTCTCCAAATTGGACTTCAAAGTGTCCTCCAAACTACACATTTCATCAACGTCTATATGTCTAGCTTGCGAGGGAGTGTTAGAATATGTAGGGCTTGCAATCAACATAGTCAAGCCCAAGTCCAAGATTGATTCACATCTATAAGAAGAAAAATACAAGAATAAGAAAGTCATAATATCTATATAATAGGAAAAATTAGAATATATAATTTTAAGTTTATTGTTTCCACAAGATTATGCAGAAGTTAGCTTGTATTCAGTCAATGAATAAAACAACAACAATAATACAATTCTCCAAAAAAAATTTTACATGGTACCATTCAGGCACACTCCAGTCACATGGTATCAGACAACGTAGAAGGGCTTTAAAGAAAATGATGACGTTCAAGAAACACATAATTAACCAAACAAGAAAAATGCGGGAAAATTATATGATGAAACAAGGCAAAATTTGAGCAATGAGGCAGATTTGAATGAAGATTATATGCTTCAATGTTTGGTAGGGTGGTTAATCCAAATTAGGTTTTCAATATTACATTCAAACAAACGAAACCCAAACTTGTTTATATCAATCATGTTGTTATAATGCAGATATACCCCCAAAATTATATTGAAATAAAAGTAAAGAAACATGAATTGAAAAAGAAGCAACCCAGAAACGTAAAACAAAAAACCAAGATAATTTATTGATTCAAGACTCACCTTACTGAACTTATCCAAAGCTGAGTATTTGGAAATTGAAGAAAGGGAGAAACGGAGGGGAAGTTGCGATGATGATTGATGGATGTTAATATGGATGAAAAACTGAATTAAACAAGGGAATGGAATGGAAGGAATATTGTCGTAGTGAACTAGTTGACAACACTCTCAGTCTAAGCAGCTAAGGAATGTCATTCTTCCACACGAATTCTTCTACTTTCTAATTTGAACTCAGGATGGATATTCACTTAACTTTCTAATTCTTGGAACCACTTCCTATTTTATTTTTCTCTTTTGTGCAAGTTTTACTATTTATTTTAAGTGTGACAATTATTATTATTATTATTATTATTATTATTATTATTATTATTATTATTATTATTAATCATCTAGGCACACATCCGTTAAGAACTATTTGGACACCCTTAACTTGATTCACTAGAACGTCGCTTCTGCATTGACATTGGTCCGACCAATGTCAAACATTTTGACATTGCTATTAGGGATAGAAATCTTGTAAACCAAAAAATGACTAAAAAAAATCTAACTCTAAGTTTGATTTTCACAATTAAGATCGTTTATGACAACCAAAACTTCTTAACACGTTTGTGCTAGTAATATTGTCACATAACACTTAGAAGGAGACAACATTAGTTTTGAGAAAATGTAATATTTTCGAAAGTTAGATTAATTTTATAAAATGTAATCTTTTATTTTACAATGAGTTTAATCTTTGCCTAATTTCTTGGTAGTGGAAGTTGAAACTGTTAAGATGAATCAAGAAGCATATGTTATACAAAATGATACCTATTGCTAAAATCCTAAACCCTATAATACCTACTTCTATAACTAATGAACCAACAAGTAACCAAGCAAAATATCCCATACAAAACATGGTAGATACAAGAAGAATGTTCACCCATCACAACAAAAAATGATAGAAGGAAGATCGATAAAAACCATTCCAAAAAGTCTAAGGCACTGAGAAAGGAAAGCCATTTCGTTCTTTTTGAAGTCAGTATAACAATCTCAGTTGCTCATTGATGTAGATTTATGAGGTGTAATAATTTGGATCCGATGTGGATATTGAGAGGGGTGTTGATTATAATAGTTCCTCATTGAACAAGTGAAGATTGAAAGAGGCAGGCACAAGGTTACATAGGAGCAAGTTGCCCCCACTGACTTTTGAGGAGAAAAATATTCAAGTGTAAATATACACACTACAACATATATGATTTTTGACAATGCGCATTGCGCATCATGAAATTCCTCTAATGGTGTTGAGCGCACGTTCTCTAATCTAGTAGACCCCTATTATGACGTGCATTTTTGCGTCGTCTGTGATGTCGTAGAAATGAGTGACTAAACTACAACTTTCTTAAGACGTAGTGTTTCAGCATGACTTTAGAAGATCAACAATGTTTTTTGTTGTCGTTAAAATATCTTTGCGGGCAGTTGATGCACGTCATCTTATGATTGGGGAAATTTAAACAATACATAAATACAAGAACCACCCAGGAATTCGTGCCAAAAATCCCTTTGCCCAATACAACTCAATTATGCTATGTCCCATCCTCTCACTACCCCAAAAACACTACAATATAGTAAAACAAAACTTGTACATATGAAATTGAAACACTAATTATTTATTTATTTATTTATTTATTATTATTATTATTATTATTATTATTATTATTATTTTCCAGAAGGTGAATGATTGAAGGTTTCAAACTAAAAAATAATTGT
This sequence comes from Berberis thunbergii, assembly GCA_003290165.1. Taxonomy (NCBI): domain Eukaryota; kingdom Viridiplantae; phylum Streptophyta; class Magnoliopsida; order Ranunculales; family Berberidaceae; genus Berberis; species Berberis thunbergii. The sequence goes on along the minus strand of QNQO01005661.1, from coordinate 12,942 downwards.
AACAAGAGTATCTAAATAGTAAGAAGAGTAACAACTTCTACATATCTTAGCCAGTTGGAGTGACGAGAGGCATGGGTTGAAAGCCTGGTGGCACAATAATTAGAGAAACTGCAGTTGCATCCCATCACTTATTACAGCAGGTTCTCCAGCAATGAATTTTTTTTAATTAACATGTATTTTGAGTAAAAGAACATATTCCACGGAAAATGAAAGGGAACGGAAAAATGGATATACTAACCTACAATTTTACCAACCCTATCTAAGCATCCTTATTGTTTATATGGGATTAGAATTTCAAATATTTTGATTCAAGCAACTAATTTTAGAATATTTTTGTTATCTAAAAAGAATCAGCTTATAAAAAGAACAACAAGTACAAATCATTAAGTAGAGTACTCAAGAAGGATGATCAAATCGTGCTATAAAAAGAACCAACAATTAAATTTATTCTAGCAAAACTTGTGACTTAGCCTTTTACCCATCAACGACAATACAAGTTACAATGACTATAACATGATTTTATTTCATAATTTATTCAGTCGCTCATCCTACTAATTGCCACATCTTCAGTTGAGATGACATTTTCTGCTATGAATATAATGAATAATCGATTACGAAATCTAATGAGAGATGATTGGATGAATGATTGTTTGGTTACATATATTGAAAAGAAAGTTTTTGATGGCATTAAACTCATGAAGTCTACTAGTTGCTCTGAGTTGCAAGAAAAAATAAATTAAAAAAAAACAAAAACTTGTGAAGTCTCATAGTTGCTTTGAAGTTCAAAAAAATTACCCATAAGAAGCACGGAGTCCCAAAAAAAAAAAATAGCCCATAATAAGCATGGATTTTTTATCGAGTTTTAGATAAGGATATTTAGCACACAAAAAAAGGAATTTTAGAAAAGGAACTCCAACTAGTGCAAGAAACTCAATAACCGCTAGGGAAAGAAGAATGCAAATATGTCTTTCACGAGGTAGAAAAAGTAAGTAAGATGGTGATTTGCAACAAGTAAAAAACAAAAAAGGAGTGCAATAAAAGAACATATGAGTAATGAAAAGTCTCAACATATGAAAGGTTATCCTAATGGAGCATAAAGTTTAATAGATTTATTTCCACCTCGAGAGCAAAAGTTACCTGAATTAGAAGATGTGTAACAACTTGTTGAAGACCATGGGAATTAAGAAATAAAAGTTGCATTTACAAAAACGATTGATGGTGACGATAATCTTGTTGTGGAACAAGTGAGTGTTAAAAAATAGAAGTGAAAAAGGTAATTGTATTAGACATGAAAAAAGAGGACAAAAAAGTGATGGTGTCCCCTACTTAAGAGGATGATAACATCGAAGAAAGATGTGGGAAATGTCTGTGATTCAACCATTCGTGAAATAAAAATGAATTTGAAGAAGAGAAATTCAAGCTGAAATACTATTACTACCATATCCATATGAAGATTATACTCATTACTATCAAGGTGAACATGAGGGCAATATTGACTCTGATGAAGACTAGTATAATTACGCTTTCGAAGATTACTTCTCAGATCCATATGCCAGATCAACTGAGAGCAATAGGAACAAGTTTAATCAACGTCTCCATAAGGATTCCATGTTTTATTAACTTTTGTTACGAATAAGGCCCCACATCCCTCGTATTTATGTATTTCAACTTTAAATATTCAATAAAAGCTCTCCTTAAGTGGCGATGATTATATATATTGCAGCCAATTGCAATACTTCAAAATTTTGCACTAGGGACTACTCTGTCTACGGCCTTGTATATATGCCCCTTAACGGGTTTCCAATCTCTGGCATATTCTGAGACAAGTGCCATGTTCATCGGACTTGCACATTTGGAAACATTTGCCAAGGGAAAAAACGGAGTACTCAAATTACTTGGTAGAACTTGCACTAGAAACAATTGTGTTGCATGTCCAACATTTTGGTTTAGTTCCATAATAATTGACAATAAATGCCTTGCAGTTCAAGGGTTCCTGCTGATGGTGTTGTTCTGTGGGGTAACAGCTATGTGGGTGAGATCGAGCACGTTAAGAGGTAATATGGCTGGTGGAGACACAACAAATGACAAAAGCTCCTATTCAGAAATTGACGATTTTGAAAGTTATTACACCACAAAAAGTACATGCAGATATAAAGGCCTTCCGAAAGTATTACTCGTATAGTTTAACTGAAGACAAAAAACAACAATGTCTTTGTCAACTAATATATTATGCTCACTAGGTAGAAGGGTTATGTTTTCAACAGGCTTTGTCAAATTGTATTTGACACCATTTTATCATTTTTCTGAAAATTAGGACGAGTATGAAAAACCCAACTGAAAACTTAAACAAACAAAGCTTGCTATGAAAAAGGGAAGGCCTATCAACCCTGCAAATTTTCTAGCATGAATAAAGGGAAGGCCTATCAACCCTAAGCTTGCTATGAAAAAAAAAAGTTCTTGTTGCTCTCTTATAGAATGCAATTTCTTCTTCGTGTGAAGTGGTTTCACCTACCTATTCTTGACATCAACTTTCACTACAACAATTCAGGCTATTAGGAAAATATATCATATTGTTAGGAAAATATATTCCATTGTTAGGAAAATATATCACATTCTATTTTAGCATATTTGTTAGAGTTGTATGGGGTAAGAAGTTGTATGGGGTTAGGAAACTTTCCTATGGCTGGGGATTTGTTTCCTTTGTTTGGTAGGTCTCCTATTGTATGGTGGTTTCCTATTGTATTTTGACTACAACATTTATATTGCTGGAGGATGAATGAAAAAGGCACAACTGGGCCTTAATCTTGTCATGGTATCAGAGCCTACCTAAAACTTTATTCTCTCTTGATTGCTTGCTATGGCTGGTGGAGAAACTTCTCCATCACCGCCTCCAAAGATCGAGGCTAATTTACCATTTTTTTCTAGGGCCGCAAGATAGGTCTGGGGATTTTATCACTCCGATTCGTCTCAAACTCGACAATTTTTATGATTGGTCTCACGCAATTCGTGTTGCCCTTACTTCTCGCAGAAAATTTAGTTTCCTTGATATGGCTCCATTAAAGACCTGGTTCCCCCTTCCACGAAGGATGATTGGATTACGATTCACTGCATGATTGTTTCTTGGCTCATGAACACGATAGACTCTGAGGTAAAATCTATGTTATCAAACTATGATGATGCAAAACGATCGTGGGATGATTTGCATGAAAGATTTTGTCTTGTCAATGGTCCAAGAATACAACAACTAAAATCTGACATAAATCGCTGTGAGCAGTCCAAGACTATGCTCGTCGCAGTTTATTTCAGCAAATTGACTATGTTGTGGGATGAACTTGATAATCACGAACCCTTAATCTCTTGCAAGTGTGAAAGGTGTACTTGTGGTGTAGGTAAGCAACATGCGGAAAGGCGTGAGGAAGATTGATTACATCAATTCCTGCTTGGTTTGGTTTCTGAATATTATGCCTCCCTGCGCTCTACTCTCTTGTCACAAGACCCCCTGCAATCACTAAATAGAGCTTCCCAAACAATAGCTCAAGAAGAAAGAGTTAGGGGGATAACACGTATTAAAGACGAAGCATTTGAAGTTGCGGGCTTTGCGGTACGTATGGACAATCGTTCCAAACCACGCCTTACTCGAGTCGAGAAGGCTGCCCTGGTCTGCTCACACTGCCACAAGACGGGTCATAACGACACCACCTGCTTTGAGCTGCACGACACTCCAGACTGGTTCATTGAGAAGTATGGGTCTAAAGGTGCGACGAAGGGGGCTGTTGTGCGTGACAGACAGGCCACTGCTGCACCACTTGCTGCTAGACGTGGCCGAGGAAACGTCAAGGCCAACAAGGCCACTTCTGACGAGGCCGAGAACGCACCGCTAGGTTCTTCGTCGGCTGCACCTCTTCCAGGTTTTTCTGCCGAACAATGGCAGGCTCTCATGGCTGCTTTCGGCACTCCTCACCCTCCCCCTAATCGGTTGAATGGTAAGTGGATTATTGACACTGGGTGCTCCAATCATGTTACGAGAGATTTGTCGTATTTGTCGGATCTAAGAAATGTGACTCCCTAATTTGTTGGCCTCCCGGATGGTCAGAACATTGTTGCCTTGAAGGAAGGACTTGTCAAGCTTACTGACAAAATTATTCTTAACCATGTTCTTTATGTTCCAAAATTAAATTGTAATTTAATTTCGGCTTCACAATTGAGTGATGATATAAACTGTGAATTCATAACTAACTCCGACTTGTATGCTATCCAGGACCGACACACGAGGGAGGTGATTGGAACGGGTGACAGAAGGGATGGACTATACTACTTACGGGAGGAGACAAAGGTGAAAGCATTTTCAGTTGCTCCTTCAACTTCTTTGGAGCTATGGCATCGCAGATTGGGGCATTCTTCCGAGAAAGTGGTGAAGTTGCTTCCTTTTTTTTTAACAATTCTAGTGGTAAGTTGAATAAAGCATGTGAAGTTTGTCATCATGCTAAACATTCTAGGGATAGTTTTCAGTTAAGTGACAATGAATCTACTCACATTTTCGAGTTAGTCCATTATGATTTATGGGGGCCATATGATACACCCTCGTCTTGTGGGGCTCGCTATTTTTTGACACTAGTGGATGACTTCTCCCGCGCTGTGTGGATCTATCTGTTAGTTGATAAAACGGAAGTTTTTTAAAATGTTTATGTCCTTTATAGCTATGATTGATAGACAATTTTTTCAGAAATTGAAGATTGTTCATAGTGATAATGGTACTGAATTTAATTGCCTAAAGGATTATTTTTTGGTCAATGAAATTCTGTTTCAAACTTCTTGTGTGGGGACTCCTCAACAAAATGGCCGGGCAGAAAGGAAACATAAACACATTTTTGGGGGCAATGTGCCATTGTCGTTGCTCATATAATCAATAGGACACCTTCTAGTATTCTTGGCAATAAAACTTCATATGAAATCTTGTTTGGTAGCCCGCCTTCCTTTCGTGAGTTGTGTGTTTCGGTTCTCTGTGCTTCGCTCATAATCAGAAGGCGAAGGGTGATAAGTTTGCCAGTAGGAGTCGTAAATGTGTCTTTGTGGGATATCCATTTGGCAAGAATGGTTGGTATTTGTTTGATTTGGACAAGCAATATTTTTTGTGTCAAGGGATGTAAAGTTTTATAAGAATGTATTCCCATATCTTGATGTGGAGGTTACTAATTTTACTCCTCGTGATGACATTCATGGTGATCTGGATGAAGGGGCGGCTCTGGATTTTACGGATTTTTTAGAACATGGTGAGGAGGTGCAGCAGGTACGACCTACCACGCCCAGGTGTGCTCCAGACCAGCAGCCGTAGGCCACCACACAGTCCACACCCAGAACTGCGTCTGACCAGCAGCCACAGCCACACCACAACCCTCCGCCACGCCGTTGCAGCCCGTGCTCACTACACCGCCGCCAACTGCTTTGCCTACGCTTCTCATACGGATGATTTCGGGGAGGCAGTGTCGGGAGATGCTCCGCCAAGCGAGCATTTAGGTCGTGGTTTTCGGGAAAAGTATTCTTCGGTTAAGCTACGTGACTTTGTTACACACACTACAGTGAAGAAAAATAGTTCATCCTCCGCTTCACCTGCTTCTACATCTTCACCTCCCTCAGGTACGCCTTATCCTATAGCACATTATGTTAGTTGTGATAGTTTTTCTATGAAACACCGAAATTTTATTGCAGCTATTACAGCTAGAAAAGAGCCACAATCTTGTAAGGAGGCTGTAAAATATGCAGGGTGGCGCGCCGCTATGCAAAAAGAGATGCAGGCCTTGGAAGACAATGGGACATGAACTACGGAACCGTTACCTTCAGGGAAGAAGGCTCTTGGTAGTCAATGGTTGTATAAGATAAAGTACAAATCTGATGCTAGTATTGAACGATTGAAGGCTCGTTTAGTTGTTTTCGGTAATAATCAAACCGAAGGGATATATTATGACAAGACATTTGCTCCAGTGGCAAAGATGACGACTGTTCGTACATTCCTTGTGATTGCGGCTTCTAAAAATTGGGAGTTGCATCAGATGGATGTACAAAATATGCTTTCCTGCACGGGGATCTAAATGAGGAGGTCTATATGAAACTCCCTCCTAGCTTTACATCTGATGAACCTGGTTTGGTATGTCGGTTGCGTAAATCTCTATATGGATTGAAACAGGCTCCTAGATGTTGGTTTGCTAAGCTCGTGTTAGCTTTAAAAGGGTATGGTTTTTTACAGTCCTATTCTGATAAGAAGGGGTCTGTCCAAATTATTCCCTTTTTACTTATAAGAAGGGGTCTGTCCAAATTAATGTGTTCGTGTATGTTGATGATTTAATACTTTCTGGGAATGATTCTGCTGGTTTGACTCTGTTTAAAGGCTACATTGGCTCATGTTTTCATATGAAGGACCTAGGGGTTCTTAAATACTTCCTTGGTATTGAGGTTGCCCGCAGCTCTGCAAGGTTGTTTCTTTGTCAACGTAAATATGCACTTGATATTATTTCAAGGGTGGGTCTCTTGGGTTCGAAGCCTGCTATGTCTCCGATCGAACAAAACCATCAACTGGCGCGTGCCACGGGCTCTCTTCTCTCGGATCCTGAGTCTTATCGGCGTCTGGTGGGGCGTTTGGTCTATTTGGCAGTCACACGTCCTGATTTGACGTACTCGGTTCATGTGCTATCTCAGTTTATGTAGCAACCGCAACAGGAGCATTGGGATGTTGCATTGCGCGTTGTCTGCTATTTGAAGGGTACTCCGGGTTACTGTATTCTACTACGCTTGGATAGTGACTTGTCTTTGCAAGGTTGGTGTGATTCTGATTGGGTTGCTTGCCCTATTACTCGGTGGTCCCTGTCGGGGTGGTTGGTGTTTTTGGGTCATCCTCCGATTGCTTGGCAAACTAAGAAGCAACATACGGTTTCACGTTCTTCTACTGAGGCGGAATATCGTTCTATGGCAGCAATAACTTGTGAGTTGAAATGGTTGAAATGTTTATTATTAACTTTGGGGGTACTTCATCCCATGGTCGTTCCCCTCTTTTGTGATAGTCAGTCTGCCATACACATTGCGCAGAATCCTGTATTTCATGAACGTACGAAGCATATTGAGGTTAATTGTCATTTCGTTCGTGATGCCATTTAGGATGGTCTTATTGCTCCTTCTTATGTGCCGGCGACTGATCAGTTGGCCGACATATTCACAAAGGCTTTGGGCAAATCGCAGTTCGATTATCTCCTTGGCAAGTTGGGCATTTTTAACCCTCATGCTCCAACTTGAGGGGGGGTATTAGGAAAATATATCCTATTGTTAGGAAAATATATTCCATTGTTAGGAAAATATATTCCATTTTATTTTAGCATATTTGTTAGAGTTGTATGGGGTTAGGAAACTTTCCTATGGCTGGGGATTTGTTTCCTTTGTTTGGTAGGTCTCCTATTGTATTTTGACTACAATATTTATATTGCTGGAGGATGAATGAAAAAGGCACAACTGGGCCTTAATCTTGTCACAGGCTTTTCTGAGGAAGCAATTTAGGCATTTCTGATGTTCTTTTAATAGTCACAGTTCTACAGCTTCGGATGCAACGTAAAGCACTAGTTCATGTACATTGTTACGTTCATCTTTAGCAAATCACGGTCAAGGTAATGACGATGATGATGATGTTGAACCCTTCCACAATGAATGTACAAAACAGCAGGCCCTTCCAATCGAAGACATAACAAAATTAAGCCATGAATTTGAACTGCATAAGTATCGTCATGTTATATGGTCAATGTTCTCTTCGTGATACTTAACTTGGGAACAAGAAAGGATAATAACCGATCTCGTATCAAACTTCACATTTCCACTGATAAGTACTTGATGGAACTAAGGAAGATAAGGCATGTGGAAGAAAGAGTTGTCTGGCCAGTTAGCCTATATGCTAGTTGACAAGAAAAATATATATTCACCTATGAGTATTCTTTTATGTTTATTGCTTACACTGCAATATTCACATTGTTGTGTATAGCTATTTGATGTATCGAAGTATCACAAGTGTTGCAAATTTTTTTCAGACATTTATTACGTAACAAAGTTTATATGAACATTCTTTTGATTTTACTTTTTTTGTTCTATTTGGCTTCCCCTGCATTTATTGGTATTGTTACTAACTCTGCCTTCTTCCTTGCTCCCTTTTTGAAATTCATTCTCTAGTATTTAAGTGAGATTCCATGAATGAGTGTGTGCTTTCGATATTGCTCTTCTGCATATAGGGGAGGGTTGCTGAAATTGGTTTGAGTGATCTACGCGCTCTTAGTAACAACACAAAATTTATTTTTGTCTTCTTCCATCATTCAGATGACTACTCAAAGCCGCTGATCTCACACGATCGAGAATGGCAGAAAAGAACAAGCATCTAGAAGAGGGCAAATTAAAGCTATGTACTGACTCTTACAAAGATTACAAAGTGACTCCACCGAGACTCTATCTTGAATTTGCGCCAGTGAATGCCTGAGCAATCCAAATATAGAGATAACGAAAAACATGCCCATTGAGAGTGCTTTCACTTTATCTTTGATAATGGACTATTGTAGAGTGAACAGTATGGGCATAAAAATGGCTATTGAAGATGCTCTAACCAATTATAAAAAAATAAAAAATAAAAAAAGCACACCCAACATCTCATAAGAGAATGACCTATATAGCTTAGTCCTGATATCAACAAAAAAAAAAAAACTGGAAATTCTATAGAAAATAAACCCTGTTGAGAAATTTTCTTACGCCATAAAGGAAGCCCACACCACAAACCCATGCAAGAACAAACCAAATTTTTTTTTTTCCGGTCAAACACGAAGATGTTTATTAAGGAAAGAAAATGAAACATACAACAAAGAGAACATTCCTATATAAAGGAATGCCAATATACCATGAAAGTGTCAAAACCCAAATCCCTAAACAAATTACAAGCCGAATTCATCATCCACAACAATTCTCTAATCTCGATAAAGATAGAGTGATCTGATCTGTTGAGCCCTTCAAATACCCTTTTATTTCTTTCTTTCCACACACACCACATGAGAACGTGAGGGACCCTACGCCATAACCACTCCCCCCGACGGGAAGGATTAGCTTGAGACCACCAACTTAGCCAATCTAAAATGGAGCCTTGAAACATCAAACTCAAACCAAATTCTGCCAAGAAACCGTTCCAAATGGATTTGGAGAAACTGCAGTGAAGCATCAAATGGTCCAGCGTCTCGTCAATTTCATTGCAAAGCACACAAAGACTCCCTGTGTGGATTCCTCTTTTCCTTAACCTATCTTTAGTCAAGATCTTCTCATGAAACCGACCAACTAAAGAAATTAATCTGAGGAAAAATGTTTTTCACCCATACCAGATTTTTGTGAGAAGAAATGAAGGGGTTGGAGTGGGTCTCATAATGAGGTGCAGCCAACATATCCGAAATTCTTTCACTGAGAAGCCCACACCTTTACCTTTCCACACCAAACTGTCTAATCCCTCTGAGAGCCTCTGTCTATCCAACAAATGCATTAGATTAGCTTACTCTTCTAGCTCCCAGTATTTAGGAGTCTTCGAAAGGAAATATCCCAAGAATTGCGTTAGACCAAAAATTGCTCACACTCCCATATTGATTGTTGTTAAGGATAAACAACATTGGAAACAAATTCTTCAAAGATTGGTTACTACACCAAAAATCATGCAAGAAAGAGATGAGATCACCATTTCCACATTGGAGAGAGGCGTGAGGGTAGAAGCCACTTGCGTACTGGGAGATGGACTTCCACAAAGAGCATTCGTAGGAAGTGTATTTAGTTTTCTTTTCCCAAACCCATCTATTGTGTCCATATTTGTCCATAATGAGATATCTCCATAAATTGTCATTTTCTTCTGCAAATCGCCAAAGCCACTTAGACAGTAATGCAATATTGAATGTGAGCACCTGACGAATGCCTAACCCACCTCGAGATTTAGGACAACAAATTTCTCCCAGCCCACTAAATGCATCTTTCTAGAGTTTTGAGTAGAACCCCAAAGGAAATCGCGCATGATTTGTTCCATCTTGGCAGCTATTGAGCAGGGAACCTTGACAAGAGACAGAATGAACACCGGAATAGAAGCTAATGTGAATTGTACAAGAGCTAATCTGTCTGCTTTAGAGAGAAATTTGCGTTTCCAAGAACAAACCATCAACATACAAACAAAAATTGTTAATCAGACCACTCAGCAAAAATCACATGAAAGGCAACGAGTTTCCAAATCCTATGCAAGTGCTAATGGGGATCGGATGTGCATTAAACCTTCGCCTTATTATTAAACCTTTTCACGGAGAAATCCTTTGGCTTGCCAATGCATATAAAAAAACTTTATGATATAGTATCTGTGAGAGCCGAGAGGGGATGTTTTAGGTTTGTTTTGAGTTTGCCCTCATTGGTTTATGCCTAATTGAATTTAATACTCAACTGTTGTTAGACTAAATTAGAAAACTAAAATGAATATTAAACTCAATTAAATATAAACTAATGATAGCCAAATGTTTTAGTCTATATAAATTCAACCTAACAAACTCCCTGAGGACCATAACCAAGAGCATTTTTGGGTGTGTCCCAATCATAAAAGAAGGCTGTTATAACACTTCTGTGTTCACAATCTGATGACAAATACTAATACATTATTACAAAACATAATAAAGCCAACAATATGCAAACAAAAATAAGTTCGGATAATGACCTCTTGCTAGCCTCCTCTATAGGCCTGATACATACAATTTGAGCAGTGTTTTCACAAAACTCTCACATACAAATTCAAATGTCAAAATTACAAATTCAGGTGTCAAAATTATGAATTAAAAGTCTTAGGTGTGTTTGGTTTGATGGAATTCTATGTCGTGGAAATCCATGAGAGACCCTTACATTTAAGTTAAATTGATGTATCACTCCACATCCACTGATCAATGTAGGAATAAAAGTCCCATGAACATGAAAATCACTCTTGGTCCCTCAAGGCATGCGATTCTCATGTTCATGAGGACTTCATTCCCACCATTGATCACAAAATCAAATGGTGAATGTGGTTCGATTCCTCAAATTAGCCTAAAATATAAGGATCCCCACATGGATTCTCATGGTATCATATTCCATGCAACCAAACACACCCTCAATGTTAACCCACAACCTTAAATAATATATACATTGAAACGTGAAACTGAAATGTGGAAAGCACTCAAACTTACAGAGAGAACAAAATTAATAAGATTACAAATTAACTGAGACTGATACAGAACAACTCCGATAAAACCACCACTCCTACATTTTCAATGTAGTCCCAATCTTTCTTCTGGACCGGAAATCACCATCACCCTAAAATTATCGGCAGATTTAATTTTCCACTAGCAGTACAAGCTTTTGGGGGAATACTTTCACAAAAACTCAGGGTTTGAAAATTACTAATTCTTGCAGGCATCTGCTTATATATTTGAAGATCACCTGCTACATATTTCAAAGAACTTTTGGGAGTAATGGACATTTTGTTCAATGAGTTTTCAAACTCGTATAAGTCAAGTGTGTCTTTATCAAAGCTCCTCCCATGTCATCAAGCACAAGGTTTTCATTCTTATCGTCTTCAAATCCTCATCCTCATCGTCATCGCACTAGTATCTTCATCTTCATCATATGTGGTTTGAACCTAGGACCAAGTATATGAAATTTGGTCTGATAAATCTAGCAACAAAATTGCAAGTAGTCAACACAAGTTAGAAGAAGCAAACTAAAAACCGTCTGTCTTCTTCACACACATGCTTTGGAGGAGAAGAGGGATCATGATGGAGAAGAGTTTGAACATTTGTTCAATACTCTGTTTAGTGCTTTTGAGGATTTTGGTTTTAGGAATTTTCTTATTTGGCAACGACTACCTCGCCACACCAATTTCTCTCACACCATTCTACTCTTTCACACCATCTAATTACTTTCTCACACCACCTATATAAACACAAATCATTCATTCCCCCCCCTCCCTTCACCATTCACAATCGACAATGGTTCCTCCCTCTCCCATTCAAAATCTCATCTTCCAAATCTCTCCCCCACACTCAAATACTCATTGCAAATCTCCTCTCTCTCCCTAAACAACTCTCAAATCCCTTCAAAATCAAAACCCTTAAACTACAAACTCAATAAATATGCATAACTTAAACATAACAGATAAACTCAAACTCAAAACGAAAAAAATGCAAATAGGATAACTTTTGACTAATTTACACATTAATTTAGATCGATTCTCAAGCTCATCAAAACACAAAATTGAGTACTATGAGTTATCTAATAAAATACAACTTGATCAATTGAAAATGTTTTGAAATAAGCAAATTATTATCATTTTACTAAAGTCGCACAAATCTGTTACTACACGACTTTACTAAAATGACCATGATTGCTCATTGCAAAACATTTTCAAGTGATTCAAGTTGTGTTTATTAGATAACTGAGAATACTACAACGTTTGTGTTTTGACTAACTTCAGAATCGGTCTCGATCTAGCACATAAGTTGGTCGAAAGTCAGGAACACTATCTCGTTTTCATTTTTCGGACAAATTTGTGCAATTTTAGTAAAATGACCATAACTTGGCTATTTCAAAATATTTTCAAGTGATTCAAGTTGTGTTTATTAGATAACTCAGAGTACTACAACTTTCGTATTTTGATGAGCTTGAGAATTAATCTCAATTGACTTGGGTTACAAAAGTGGTTCTGGCTGTATTGACCGCATATTTTGGTGTAACTGGTTATTCCTTTCCTCGGGACCAAATTGGTTATTGGGCAGTCAAAATCATGAAAAAGTACCTGACGCTATTCCTGTAATCGGATCTCCCCTGGTCGAGTTATTACATGAAAGTGCTAGTGTGGGTCAATATACTTTGACTCGTTTGTATAGTTTACAC